>JANFOE010000976.1:887500-890882 GCA_025667525.1 Glebionis coronaria | reverse complement strand
GATGATAGATGATAAAAAACAGTAGTTTCTCTTATATAACCATTACATTACTTCTTTGATTTTTTCTTTAGGCACATGATATCAATAATATGTCATTGTTTAGAAAATAACATTTGTCGTTATGTCTTAGTGGGTTGTTTGGGAATTGTTTATTTAAAATATATTATTCGTTTAAAAAATAAATAATCAGATAATTAACAGTTAAAAAACGTGATTTTAAGAAATATTGTTTGGATTTTATTATATTGTTTGAAATCGCAATAATCAGATTATCAATTTTTTTAGTGTTTGGCAAATTAGATTATTTGTAAGTAAATGACTAAAATAGACTCATTTTAGCTTTTTTCTATTTTGAAAATAAAATAAGTAGTTCCCCACTTACTTTTTCAAAAACTCCATTTTAAAAGCTCCTAAACGCTAATAATTACTTTTTTCCTTTCATTATTCAAACAATCATTTTAAGTTATCTCTATTTTGAAAATAGAATAAGTAAATTATTTAGGTTTAAACGTAATCCCAAACATCCACACTTGGTTGTCATTTTTTTATCTAATGACGTCATAAGGAAATCTTCACAATTTATGGTTTACTTGAATTTGCGTCAAAGGGTTGGTTGTTTTATATTGCCTTTCAAAATCCTATATTTGAGTACAAAGTTTGAGTTATATATGTTCGGAACACATATAAACGTTTTACGTACGTTGAATCTGAATATACAATTGACCACATATGTATAAACTTTCGTAAAATAACATAAATGTCCATAAAATAACACTGAATCTGAATATACAATTTTAACGTCTTATTTTGCACGATACAATTTTGCTTTCTCAATAGCAAAGACTACACCAGCACAAACTTTATGCTTATCTGAAACAGAATACTAAAAATAAATGTCATCACATAACGGAAAAACACTAAACAATTTTCAGTAGAAAAAGCATTGGCAAACCCTTTTGTAAGAACATAACCGCAGTTGTTTAGAGCTAATACAAGATCACCAGCTGCCAACATTGCACCATGACACACACATAAATTAGTAGCGAGAGTGTATGGTATTGATTTCTCAAGCACAAAATTTGTAGAATAAATAGGGTCATATTTCACAAGAGCAGATAACGCATTTTAAGGTAAGTTCAATGCTTAGACATAACATATTATTTTTCTCTAAGTATCATATTCACAAGTAGATACCCAATGAGGCAATGACCAATCTTATTAGTTAGGAGTTCATCCATGAGAATGAAGGTAACAATCAAACTGAGCTATAGTAACAGAAATGTGAAGATAATAATTACTTACTGGTGAAAGAGTGCAAAATAATCAGAGGTATTCGCATGAGGCTAATTTCAATGGTCTTCCTAACATTTTCCTAAAAAACAGTTGTTGCTCTTCTACAATTAACCTGAAAAAGTTGTTAAATAATGGAACTCTAGACGAGGCAAGCATAAATCATGCAAAAGCGTTGCTATGCACCTCACGGTCATAAAATACGATATTAAAAGGTGAGGTGCAAGTTGATCCAGTGTGCCCTTCATGTCATCTTGATTTTATGCATGTCCAAATGCTCAACAGACATAAGCAGCGAGCAACATCACGAATTTGTGACCCAATACGATGTAGACCCCTTTATTACCTCATAGTGTAGTGCCTGCAAAAATAAGTTAGATCATAAAAAGGTTAAAGCCACATGAGAGAGTTTTTTACTACCAAGGTAGTATGTTTTCCCTTGTTAAAATAACTACATATGACATTCTACCTGTGGAAATGTATCTCTGAGTTGATACAATAGATTAACAAAGACTTATCGAATATGTGGAAATGTATCTGGAATCGGGACTACAGTTAAGGAGTCTATTATTGCTGTTGAACCCTATTATTACAAAAAAAAAACTGCATGAAGATAAGTTGCCTTTACTGCTGAAAAGTTCTAGGAATAAATTAGACTATTTCACGAACAGAAATATAACACTAATCTTATCCCAAATGATCACGTTTTGAAGAAGATTATCAGATAATTGAACAACAGTTACAAAAACCTTAAAAAAAGTGTAACTGACAATGAAACATTCTCAAAGTTTATCTTGAACATCTTTAATTAGTTAATAAATTTCAATAAAAAATAAGACCATATTGAGTTACGGTCTGCAAATATATCTTACCAGTTGATGTGTCAGCTGAAGCAACCTCCTCTGTGCCAAAGAGAGACAGAGACTCAACCATGATCGTTCAAGCTGCTGATGCATACTCCCCTGTGCCAAATTAAACTTGTCTAAATGGGGAGTTTAGGTGTAGGTTTAAACAAATTTAGGAAAAACATACTCAACATAGTCTTAATACTTGATCAACAATACAATTTTTTTAGGATGAATATGAGTGAAACCGAGGTCAAATATCAAACATTGCATATGACTCAAAATAAATATAATTTTTTTTTAGATTATCGGCAAGCCAAGTACTTTAGTGTCATTGCTTTGTACCTGGATTGCATATGCTTTGTACCTGGATCGCAACCATTTACTCTTTTCCTTCACTTGTTGGTAGCTGAGATCACTCATGTAGCCCCATGCTCTGACATTAAAATGTGACGTTCATCATTGTTTCCACTCGGGTTGGCGATGCTGACATAAACTGAATGTTTGATCACAGCTGCACTTTGGTAATAATGATCAAAAATCACTACATAGTATAACTCATAAACAAATATACATCTGCTCACAAGCAAATATACATCTGCTCACAAGCAAATATATATTTGCTTAAGGTCTGTTTGGAATGTATACAAAAAATACATGAGCAGGATGGTAACGGGGTCAAAAGGAGTCGTCAAGCGAGAAAACTACTATTACTTGTTTCGGTTGTAGCTACTAATTTTTACGTTTCACCCAAAGCAACCCGTTGTTACTCAAAGTCAAATGGATCAGAATTCCCAAATTACCTGTGGAATCTCTAAGATACAGACTCCCGTGATCGGGCCTCTTACTCCGATAACTCTAATTCTATTGGCGAACTGTGGAATGATGAAAAATCCCAAACAGATGCATTAAAAAGTAAAAAAATTAGCATGTCGATAGGCATAATCGCTTATTAGAAATGATTATGCCTATCAGCATGTCCATATGCTATAGGGTTGTGGTTATCGATATTGAGTCACCTAGATGCCCAGTTTGTAAAAGAAATAACACAAATGTGTGTATCTGAATGATTGTGACTGTCTGCACTTTATACCCCTCCTTTAGTATGTTTACTATCTGATTATGACATTGTTATCAAACACGCTTCCAAAGACCATTAGTAAGCAAAGGTCGAATAGAACTGTAGATTACATAAGATAAAACTATGATAAATAGTTCATTTAATAACGTACTCCTCATCTACATTT
>JANFOE010000976.1:600000-882500 GCA_025667525.1 Glebionis coronaria | reverse complement strand
TAAATGTAACATGAACTTATGCCATGATTAATTATTTTAATAATTATTATAACCGATAGTTATATAAATAAATCGCCATGTTTTTATGTCATGATAATTATATTAAATAATAATATCATAAGTCCTTGTTTTAATTAATTTAATTATACATGCATATTTAATATAATAAATAATTAAATAAAACATAAAAGTATTTTAGGAAAATTAACCAAACACACCCTTTGTGTGTTTTGGTTCTAACCGAGCCCCAAACAAACGCCACACCGAGTCCATGAGGTCTCGGCTTCGGCTCGAACCCCACGTAACACCGTAGCCGAATGACTGTGGCTTGCCACTGCCGGACCAACGCAACCCTTAGCTACTTGTTGGTTCCCTATACATGCACCAATCTCCCACCGAGAGCCATGGGCTCTCGGTTTCCCACAGTTCGAACCAAACAGCCCCCACTGGGGGTGTTTGGTGTTGCGGCTGGTAGCACAAAGCAGCCATCACCCCTATTAACGCTGCGGCTGGCCGAGAAAACCCATCACCGAGAGTCTCTTGACTCTTGGTGTGCGTGACAACCAAACCACAACCAACCTAATCCCGAATCCTTCCATGTTTTTAACCTTTTAATCACATGTTTATTAACTAGTTTTAAGCACTATGAACAAAAGTAAATAAAATAAAAAGATTAAAGATTTAAGGTATACCGAATGTGTGTATTGATTAAGGATTAAGAACCACGAACAATACCCGTAAATTAATTAAGATCAACAACTAATTCCTTCTTATGTTCTTGTGGGTGCCGCGGCTAAGAGAGATACAAGGGAGATTTAGGGTTTTGTTATTTTTCATGTAAGGTGAATTATGAAAAATACCTGGGTGTTTTGTTTACTAATTACCTTGGGTTAATGGGCCGGGCCAAAGCCCCTTTTGTTCTCTCCTTGTGCCGTCCAAACACACCCCTTCATATATATTTCTTTTTTTTTTCGAGCTTAAATAAATTATCATGTGTGTTCGTGTTTTAGTGTCCTGTTTTATTTCTTGCTGTGTTTTTAAGTATTATATGTAAATACTTATCGTGAGTTAATAATTAATAATAACATACATAATACTTGTCGTAGTTAATTAATCTACGTAATACTTACATTAAATGTTCATAATACGTGCCATATATTAATCAATCGTAAAGTTTTAATTTATCCATGTTTTCATGCATTTAATGTTTAAGGTATTTTATGCGGGTTTTACAACTCTTCCCTTCTAAAAGAATAATTCGTCCTCGAATTAGAGATACGATAAGCTGAAAAGGACATACCCAAATCATATCTTAAAATGAGGATAAGAAGTCTGGATAGACTCCTCCGTTTCCCAAGTGGCCTCCCGCTCGGAATGTTCCCTCCAGATGATTTTGACGAATGGAATTGTCATTCTCCTCATGTGTAACACCCCCAAATATACACAAATCAATACAGCGGAAGACTCGTTGGTGTTACGGGATAGCACATTACTCACATCATAGACAACGCTTAAAAATTGCGTCGTTTAATAATAAAGCATTTCCATACATAAATATCAAATTTTACATAGGTCCCAAGTCATTGTATTTTATACATGTTTTACAAAGCATTTGAATGGAAATTATTATTTAAGTGCGGGCCATGAATTCTTGTTGTCTTCCCGAGAATTACCTTCAAGTACCTGAGATAAAACATGTTAAAAGAAAAGGTCAGCGATAACGCCGAGTGAATTCATAGAGTTTAATAAAACCATTAATATATCATCGGTATATAATTATTACCGAAAATCATTTTTGTACAAATCATTGTAATAGGCCATAAAATAGCCAAAGTCATTTTATACAAATCCTTATCAAAAATCATAATATAGGCTTTTGCCTTCAAAATCATTATACGAACCAATGTCGTAAAAACATCATGCAATACTTTTTATAACGTTGTATAAAGTTAAATAAAAACCGTTATATGAATATGGTTATGTATAACGAAAACACGAACATAAAATCAATAATAAGACCCCGTATTGCTAGTTAGGCAATATATCGTAATTCAGTGCGTAGAGCAGTATTTCGTTATTTGGATTATTATAAGCCGCATGACATTGTTACCTTACTACAACAAACAACGGGTAGCTAACCCAAAACTCAATTTTCCCAACTAAGTTAGCGTGTCGTCACAAAAATCACGCTATGAAAATCTTCTCATACATAAATTTGCTTACCAATCAATGTGGCACGACGGGGATCAACCGTCAAGGCGCGAACTGGGGTGATCGTCCCCAAATAGTACTATTATATGCATAAGCGTCTACCAAATCCCGGTAGTTCACAATTCATACTAATGGGACTTTTAGTGACATAACCTAACTTTGATAATCCATTTTACTTCATACATCGGGTCATGTAATCATTCATCGGGTCATACAATCATTCGGGTCCAAATCAATAAACAAACAATTGGGACAACTGGTGTCCTATTTTTATTAAAACTAACATGTTATATCCCTCACGGGTTTATAACACATTTCATAAAAACATTTAAAAGAGTGTGAGGCTATGAACTCACGTTGATTGGGAAAGGCGGTTATCAGCGATTTGGATGTACGGTACGTGCTTCAACGACGGAAACCTAGACAAATATTACTTGTCTTAGACTCTTGTCCAATGACTTTATAAAAATAACAATTATGTATACATATGATGATTTTATATATATGATGATGATCAAGTGGGTTTATACATTCTCATTTACTCATTTTAGTGTTATGTATTGGTAACTTTTATACTAGTTACACTAGTTCAACTTGTTTACATTTTGGAGGCCCAATAGGCCCATTACAATCCCAATACTTTTCATTAGCCCAATTATACTTTTATTATCAGTATTATACTTTACATGTTGAGCCCAAGTGGGTTAAGCCCATTATGTAAATTTGTAAGTGTTTAGCCAAATTAGTTGGATTAATAGTCCAATAAGGCTAACTTAGCCCGTTAATGTCCATATGTTATATAGTTTGGGTTTTATCGGTTTTTACTTATATTAAGTACTTATATATCAGTATATAACTTTTAAAAAGTTTACATTAGACGGGTCCGGCCGTCTAATTTTTATTTGACCAAAAACGTTAATCTTTCGGTTTTAGCCGAAAAGACGTAAAACTTAAGTATATAGTTTTATAACTTGGAAAAACATTTTTACTTGTAATTTATATAATGTATCCCTTTTTAATATCAGTATATATGTAACTCTTTATTTATAATTTTTATCAACTAGTGGTTTTATATATGTATATTTTATATAAATTTTTGAGTGCTTATATTATATACTATTTATATACAAAATCAGTCCCAAATTTTAAGTCAACTAAAATGTCCATATCTAGAGTTCTATAATGAGATAGGACCTCAAATTTTTATGACAATAACTACATAATAACTGCTTCATTTTACTTCTGTATAGCTACTGATGAATCAACCTCTAAATATTTTAATAAATTCGTCCAAAATAGTGTAGGCAGATTTGCACTCCAATCTTGTTTTGATCATATCTCACTCATTTTTATGATTCCATTGTATGGACAACTCTCATATGTGTATAACACCTAATAATTACTGTAAATTGATTCCACTATGCCATTTTATCAGTTTATCATTTGGTTGCTTACTGTTTTTATACAGCCATCATTCTAAGCAATATTTTAACCATTTTACATGTGGTTTTCCATCTTTTTACCCATGTTTATCAACACCAAATCCCCACATAATATTTTTATCATCATTAATCATCATATACATATATATAAATAAATAAAATACAAGATTACATAATCAAAATAACAAGAGGATAGGAAGAACAATCTTTATACCACCAAGATTAAGTAGTTTATGATCAAGGCTTGGATTTTTGATGGCAAAACTTGTGATAGATCAACACCAATCTTCAAGACCACAAATACTTGTAAAACTTATATATAAATCAGCCCTTGGACATCACCAAATCACCTCCTTGGATGTTAGAATCACCTCCAATCTTCAAGGCTTCAAAGGAGCATCATCATGTGTATGAATAACACATGATTTTATGGCTAAAATAGATCAAATGAGGGTTGTTGATGATTGTGGGACGAATTTTAGAGAGAGAGAGAGAGGAGAGGATGAGAGAGTTATTCTAGATTTGCATGTTGAACTATGAGAAATGGTTTATGTTTAGATGGTTTTAAGAATTGGGTGGTTTTGGTAAGACTTCATGGACAAGTGTCCAAGGTCTTAGTTAAAAGTTGACACATGAGGTGTGTTGTGTCTAGTTCTGGCCATCCCATATTAGTGGGGTGGGGAAAAACTTGTTTTGTCTCATCCCACTAATTTACGGGTAATCCTCGATTCTAGTTTCCTCGATTTGCGTGCCCTCGGATCGTTTTATGAAAAACGATTTTATAAATTATGAATCAACGGCAAAAAACGAATTTAATAAAAATTGTCTCATCAACAACGAAGTTTGAAAACGTAAATACGTAATCCTAAGGTTTCCGGTTTAGTCGTAAAGGACGTTAAATTATCCTCGTAAGTCATAATCTCTTCTCGTAAATTTGTGAGTTTATGAACCAACAACAAATTTAAAATCTCAAAATAATATTCACGGATAAATTTATTTTCCTGAAATGTCGGACTGTTACCAAAAACGGTGTATGTAAACGTAAGCACGTAACGTAGAATCCTCCGTTTTAGACGTAGTCGATGCTACTTCAAGACGTAAATCCAAATTTCTTCCCATAAATTTGTGACTTCATAATATAACATTGAAATAATCTTTTTAAATAATATTTGAGAATAAAATATCAACCATAAATTGACGGATTGTCACAGCATTTACTCCTAAAAAGGATCTTTGTCCTCAAAGATCAATTTATCTTACTACTCGCTTCTTATAGAGTTAGAGCCGTGTGGGTATTTCCTCCACATTCGGTCTTTTCTCACAAGTGTAATTCATTACAATACGCGAGTTTCATCCAACATAACTACGGGAATAAGATCAGGCTTAAGTTGACTTACTTTCTCTATCCATGATTTTCACGGGTTTTTTATAAATGCAACTTTCGCCGATCCAAACTTTACTAAGAAACAAACAGATTTTCACTTGATAGACATGTTATCAAGTTCGATACACGAAACATAATTCACACAGCCCTTGAAGTCCTAGGGTAGATCCAGCTTATATGCCTTTCAAACCAACTTTTACATCATCTCAATGGTCCCATACAACAGGGACTTATTTCCCATGATCTTTCAGATCATCAATTCACTTCTCCATGTTTAAAATTTTTGGCATAACTTCGCTACCCATCCGAAACTTCAAGATCTACACTTCATATTCACATAACCTCCTGCCCACTATCGGCAGTCAATAATCAGATCCGAAATTCAACAATCATTTCAGGTCTCGCGGGTCAGGTATTTTGTAAGGTTAGGTTCGTCATCATAGGCAACATTAAACCTAAAAGACATGTCCAACTCACAGTGGGTGTATGTCGGGTGTCTTCATCCCAACTCCTGCTTACAGATGCTCTCGTATATATCCTCACAAGATTCGATCTCGATCCTAATACGATAATTATCAACGCTAATCTCTCCAAAGGAAAACGATTATATGGTTTATTACCAAAGGTCAATCATTCAAACATAAAACAACACTTCTAGTATTTTATATCGTTACTTTACCTCTTCCCTTCGATTGGGGTGGTAAACAGTACTCTCATCAAGGTTCGTTCCTAATAACTTCTGAGCAAATCTCTAGAAATTTGATGTGAAGCGAGTATCTTGATAGAGATGATCGATACAGGCACACTATGTTTACAAAACTCCTTTAAATACAAAGAGTCAATTTCTTCATCGAGAATATATCATTAACAGGAATGATATTAGCAGGTTTGGTCAGTCTGTCGATGATGACCCAAATCGAATCAAATTCAGATGATGACCTTTGTAATAGATAGACGTTTACTAATGTATGAGGCGATGTCTGCCTTCATAATTTGCATCAGTACAACTTCTTCAAATAAAGATACATTTAATCAGAAATGGCATGAATAGAATACTTTATCTTACAAGATTCCAACATAACTAAATCTCAAAATCTCCATATTTAGACAACCATAAGTGGCCTTTTAATCATTTAACGCCGTCGGCTTCTCAATTCTAATGGTTCACATTAGCTGCGAACCCGTTTTATTATCTATATTATCCTTTTTACAAGCATCGGCTATTTTTAAATTGTTCGGCAATTTATTTTGCCCAGTCATTATTAAGAAATACATCCTAATTGGTTCTTTATCCTTTCTATATGATATGTCAGTATCTACATTCACTTTTCCTGATGAAATAATTATCATGTCCACAATTTACTCAGAAATTCTTTCTTCATATTTTCTAAGTTTTAGTTTCGTCTCAACTATCATTTTTATTAGTTTTGTTCAATCCGACGTTTAAAGCGTCGATAAATATAACAAGTAATCAAATAATAAATATTTAATTTTCATGAAACTTCAACGTCAAAAATTTTAAATTTCTCAGTTCGTCCAGTTACAAAAAAATGTTTCAAAATGAGTTTGAATTTAGTTAACATGATCTTTATTGATTTATCGAAAATAATTAATAAGATTTTTAAATATTCGAAAATTTCTTTGTTTATACTTTGGTCGAAATTTTCTTAGTTGAAAAGCAAAAATTGTCGTTTCAAATTTCAAGACATGGTTTAAATGTTTTCCTTGATCCCTCTTAGGTTGTCTTGAGGTACACACAAACATTTACCCCTAAACAAGATTTTAGTTAAATGATTTAGTTATATGGAATGATTCCTTAAAATTTCCTTTGATAAAACATTTGTCAAAACATATTTGAACTTTCTTTTTGGTATAACCCTAAGCCTTAATGGCTCTAATTTTTGAAATGTCAATATAGATCCCATTATTTTATTAATCACACGGTCAAATCATGTAAAGGATTAAGCCGTTAATCACATGTTAATTATTCAAGGTACATGTTTTCATTATTCGGTCAATTAAGGGCAATCTATAAATAATTATTAACTCCTTCTTATACTTATAAACAAACAAATGGCCCTTAATGATCACAAGCATGATTTTTACCAAATTTATGAATGCTACATGTGCATTAGTCAATCCAAACAACATAACATGAAACTCATAATATTTATTACGAGTTCTGGATGTAGTGATTTGAATAGATAATCTTTTTCGCGGATGCGAAGTTGATGATAACCATGCCGTGGATCAAATTTTCGAATATACGCTAGAACCTTGTAAATGATCGAACAAATCTATCATCTTGGGTAGTGGATATAGATTTTTAGTCGTCAATTTACCTAGTTCACGGTAATCAATAAATATAAGAAATAATAACACCATAGCTCTTCATGATGACGAGCTTGGTAGAATAAAAGCGTTCTCTGACAACTCTCTCAGTTGCACGGTAATTCTTTCGATTCAGATGGTGCTGATGTACAGTGCACATGTCACAAGTGCAGCACCGGGAATATAATCAATACCAAATTCAACTTGCCTTAATGGCGAAAGTCTAGGTAATTCACCAACAAATACCTCCTAAAGTTTCAAATAACATGAACATCTTTTATACATTTACGTTAAGTTCTTTCTAGATTATAATATCTATGACTAGTTCATAACCATTCATGGTATAATTTCAAATCTAAATGCCGGATATGGTAATCCATCAAGAATTATTTAGATCACTTTTGACAATCAACGTCTTATCATTTAGGGGAATTCTACTCGAGTTCCAATCAATTAAGACAATGTCGTCATGTCATAATCAATCAATCCATTCTAATGGCACTACCAACTTTTCAGTTTTATTACCGTCGATAAGATGTGAACTTCTCAAAAGACTAATAATAACTCATAATCCTACAAAAATTCAAGGATATCTAGAGACATAACTAACCTTAAAAAGAGTAAGGTCAACGCATAATCTACGCGAGAGAATTTCAAATCAGATACAGACGAAAACATTTAATGAATATGAATATATCCCATGTTTTCATGAATTGAGTATGCATTCGAAAGCTCCTCGGATCGTTACCCAGACCATTCAAATGGAATCAAATCAAAAGAAATGATAGGAACGTCGATACATCCAGTCGGGTATCAACATTCGGTAATCAAATACTTTTCCTAAGAATCTCACCACGGAAGAATTGGACAAGAAAGAGTTGTCAATTGTCAAATAAGGCAATTTCCACAGATGAGTAAATTCGCCTCAGAAAATAAATTGTACGGGCACATATGTAGGTATCCCTTATATATCCCTACTTTGCACTTTTTGTAGATCTCATAAAATTTAATCTTTCACAATCTTCAAAGAAAATTTAGTGTTTATTAATAATTTCATGGTGACTACTAATCAGCCTTGCATGATCCATTCCAAATTGTATGTAGGCGCGCAACTATATACAATTTTAAGATTAACGATGCAATACTCAGTTCGTCAAAACTTTGTCATCATGTTTATAATAAAAACATTTTCATGCTTAATTCTTAAATAAGAATCAAAAATAAATTTACAAAGATTTTCTTTGTTATGAAAACAATTAAGTTTTCCAAGGTGTTTTATAAACAACTTCATTTCGATAACGATCACTTATAAATCTCACTTTGAATAATCCTTATAGTGATGAAAATTTCATTTTTCTCAAGGGATACTGTTTTATCTTATAAAAATAATGAATGATCTGCAAAAGAGTGATGAAACGTTGTTCATCAAGAACTAAATACAATCTAATAGGGAATGACCTTTAGCCAAATAATCATGAGGTTCATGACCTCGATGGCGCTCAAAAAGAATAATCCACAACGTAACTCAATTCGAGATGAGTACTTGTTCAATGGTTGCATCACTAATGCGAACATTAGGAAGAAGCAAGAAAAGATAGATAGCATCGATACATGTAGGATTTAGCAATCAAAGGTAGTCTTTTCATTAATCACAAACAAGTCAAATTTGTACCGTAACACATTACGTGTTGCCATGTCATACAATTCCAAGAACTCATCCTACCAACTGATGTCTCAGTTAAGTTAGGGATTTTTAAAAGATACCACAATGAATACTAATCTACAAGATTCATTAGGTGTTCCACCTGTCCCGGAAGATCCACCGGTCCCAATACAGAAGAAGATTTCTTCAATTTATTTGTTGGACACTGGGCATCCTCATTATTGGACAATAGCCTAGGAACAACCCTTAACACGAACCAAAAATCATTTAAAACCTAATAATTTAATCACAAAACTTAATGGCTTCCTCTTGACAATCTCATATTCCATACGGTTTAAATTTTACTTTATTCAAGTTTGAGCCAAATCATACTCAATGCGATATCCTACCTCATTCTCCAATAATTTCAACCTTATTCATAAACCTTAAAAGGGCTATAAAGTTCGATATGAATAACACTTAATTTCCAATCCTATAGCTATTACAACAATAGTTATCAAATGAGTCACTAGTATGAAATTACTCACAAATTCAATTAGACTTCTCGGAAAGGTATTAGTGGCATGAGGCTATTGGGTAAAGGCTCCAATGACAGCCTCAAGTGCAACATTCACCCTTTCGATTTCAAATTTAAGAATTGGGGGACAACGAATCAGATGACATCTTTCTAGGTGGTAACATTTTGTCAAACTCCACTCTATAAGGAAAGATCGTCATGACATCGATATTAAATTTAATCTTGCCAATTCTTTTTCAATATCATAATCAACTAATATCAACATTTCTACGAATATCAACCATTTTGTTGGGATCATAAATATCCACAACTCGGTTTAGATCTGGAATAGTTAGATTTCCAACAGGAATAGCTTAGATTAATTTACTAGGGGATTTTAAGGTTCCTTGTGACAATCTACGTAGTATAAATACCTCGTATAAATATTAAAATAATCATCAAACAATCATGTAATAAAATTACATCATATATATATATATATATATATATATATATATATATATATATATATATATATATATATATATATATATATATATATATATATATATATATATATATATATATATATATATATATATAATCCAAGTTATATATATATATATATATATTAAAATAACACTTCTTAGTATGGCCTTGTCGGTAACTCGAGAATTCTTCGGCACCGTTATAGTCAAAAGATTTTGACATTTTGAGAAAAATGTTTATAGTAAAAGATTTTGATTTGTTTTATTCAAAACCTTGGTTTTAAAAATCTTTCGTTCTCTATAACGAGAGCTCTGGTACCAAACTGTAACACCCCCAAATATACACAAATCAATACAACGGAAGACTCGTTGGTGTTACGCGATAGCACATTACTCACATCATAGACAACGCTTAAAAATCGTGTCGTTTAATATTAAAGCATTTCCATTCATAAATATCAAATTTTACATAGGTCCCAAGTCATTGTATTTCATACAGGTTTTACAAAGTATTTGAATGGAAATTATTATTTAAGTGCGGGCCATGAATTCTTGTTGTCTTCCCAAGAATTACCTTCAAGTACCTGAGATAAAACATGTTAAAAGAAAAGGTCAACGATAACGCCGAGCGAATTCATAGAGTTTAATAAAACCATTAATATATCATCCGTATATAATTATTACCGAAAATCATTATTGTACAAATCAGTGTAATAGACTATAAAATAGCCAAATTCATTTTATACAAATCCTTATCAAAAATCATAATATAGGCTTTTGCCTTCAAAATCATTATACGAACCAATGTCGTAAAAACATCATACAATACGTTTTATAACGTTGTATAAAGTTAAATAAAAACCGTTATATGAATATGGTTATGAAAAACCAAAACACGAACATAAAATCAATAATAAGACCCCGTATTGCTAGTTAGGCAATATATCGTAATTTAGTGCGTATAGCAGTATTTCGTTATTTGGATTATTATAAGCCGCATGACATTGTTACCTTACTACAACAAACAACGGGTAGCTAACCCAAAACTCAATTTGCCCATCTAAGTTAGCGTGTCGTCACAAAAATCACGCTATGGAAATCTTCTCATACATAAATTCGCTTACCAATCAATGTGGCACGACGGGGATCAACCGTCATGGCGCGAACTGGGATGATCGTCCCCATATAGTACTATTATATGCATAAGCGTCTACCAAATCCCGGTAGTTCACAATTCATGCTAATGGGACTTTTAGTGACATAACCTAACTTTAATAATCCATTTTATTTCATACATCGGGTCATGTAATCATTCATCGGGTCATACAATCATTCGGGTCCAAATCAATAAACAAACAATCAGGACAACTGGTGTCCTAATTTTATTAAAACTAACATGTTATCTCCCTCGCGGGTTTATAAAACATTTCATATAACATTTAAAAGAGTGTGAGGCTATGAGCTCACGTTGATTGGGAAAGGCGGTTATCGGCGATTTGGATGTACGGTACGTGCTTCAATCACGTACACCTAGACAAATAATACTTGTCTTAGACTCTTGTCCAATGACTTTATAAAAATAACAATTATGTATACATATGATGATTTTATATATATGATGATGATCAAGTGGGTTTATACATTCTCATTTACTCATTTTAGTGTTATGTATTGGTAACTTTTATACTAGTTACACTAGTTCAACTTGTTTACATTTTGGAGGCCCAATAGGACCATTACAAGCCCAATACTTTTCATTAGCACAATTATACTTTTATTATCAGTATTATACTTTACATGTTGGGCCCAAGTGGGTTAAACCCAATAAGTAAATTTGTAAGTGTTTAGCCAAATTAGTTGGATTAATAGTCCAATAAGGCTAACTTAGCCCATTAATGTCCATATGTTATATAGTTCGGGTTTTATCGGTTTTTACTTGTATTAATTACTTATATATCAGTATATTACTTTTAAAAAGTTTACATTAGACGGGTCCGACCGTCTAAGTTTTATTTGACCAAAAACGTTAATCTTTCGGTTTTAGCCGAAAAGACGTAAAACTTAAGTATATAGTTTTATAACTTGGAAAAACATTTTTACTTGTAATTTATATAATGTATCCCATTTTAATATCATTATATATGTAACTCTTTATTTATAATTTTTATCAACTAGTGAGTTTTATATATGTATATTTTATATAAATTTTTTAGTGCTTATATTATATACTATTTATATACAAAATCAGTCCCAAATTTTAAGTCCACCAAAATGTCCATATCTAGAGTTCTATAATGAGATAGGACCTCAAATGTTTATGCCAGTAACTACATAATATGTGCTTCAATTTATTTCTTTATAGCTACTGATGAATCAACCTCTAAATATTTTAATAAATTCGTCCAAAACAGTGTAGGCAGATTTGCACTCTAATCTAGTTTTGATCATATCTAAATCATTTTTATGATTCCATTGTATGGCCAACTCTCACATGTGTATAACACCTAATACTTACTGTAAATTGATTCCACTATGCCATTTTATCAGTTTATCATTTGGTTGCTTATTGTTTTTATACAGCCATCATTTTAAGTAATATTTTAACCATTTTACATGTGGTTTTCCATCTTTTTACCCATGTTTATCAACACCAAATCCCCACATAATATTTGTATCATCATTCATCATCATATAAATACACATAAATAAAGAAAATACAAGATTACATAATAAAAATAACAAGAGGATAGGAAGAACAATCTTTATACCACCAAGATTAAGTAGTTTATGATCAAGGCTTGGATTTTTGATGGCAAAACTTGTGGTAGATCAACACCAATCTTCAAGACCACCAATACTTGTAAACTTTATATAGAAATCTGCCCTTGGACATCACCAAATCACCTCCTTGGATGTTAGAATCACCTCCAATCTTCAAGGCTTCAAAGGAGCATCATCATGTGTATGAATAACACATGATTTTATGGCTAAAATAGATCAATTGAGGGTTGTTGTTGATGATTGTGGGACGAATTTTAGAGAGAGAGAGAGAGGAGAGGATGAGAGAGTTTTTCTAGATTTGCATGTTGAACTATGAGAAATGGTTTATGTTTAGATGGTTTTAAGAATTGGGTGGTTTTGGTAATACTTCATGGACAAGTGCCAAGGTCTTAGTTAAAAGTTGACACATGAGGTGTGGTTGTGTCTAGTTTTGGTCGTCCCATATTAGTGGGGTGGGGCAAAACTTGTTTTTTCTCATCCCACTAATTTACGGGTATTCCTCGATTCTAGTTTCCTTGATTTGCGTGCCCTCGGGTCGTTTTACGAAAAACGTTTTTGTAAATTATGAATCAACGACACAAAACGAATCTAATAAAAATTGTCTCATCAAAAACGGAGTTCGAAAACGTAAATACGTAATCCTATGGTTTCCGGTTTAGTCGTAAAGGACGTTAAATTATGCTCGTAAGTCCTAATCTCTTCTCGTAAGTTTGTGAGTTTATGAACCAACACAAATTTAAAATCTCAAAATAATATTCACGGATAATTTATTTTCCTGAAATGTCGGACTGTTACCAAAAATGGTGTATGTAAACGTAAGCACGTAACGTAGAATCCTCTGGTTTAGACGTAGTCGATGCTACTTCAAGACGTAAATCCAAATTTCTTCCCATAAATGAGTGAGTTCATAATATAACATTAAAATAATGTTTTTAAATAATATTTGAGAATAAAATATCAACCATAAATTGACGGATTGTCACATCATGACCCGATCCTAACGATCAAGAACTGCCTCGGGATCCTCAACATAGGATAGATCCTCACAAATCTGATCGAGTGGATACGAAACTGTGTGCAACAGATGATAATCGTAGCCTCTGAGTAGGGACACATGGAACACATTGTGAACATGAGATAGCGGAGGAGGTAACGCCAGATAATACGATGCCTCACCGACACGTTCGAGGATCTCAAATGGTTCAATGAAACGAGGACTGAGCTTGCCTTAAGTCCAAAACGCTTGACCCCACGTGCTGGTGATACCTTCAGGAAAACACGATCACCAGGATGAAACGCCAATGCCCTGCGATGTTTATCAACATATCTCTTCTAACGAGTACGAGCTTCCTACAGCTTCGCTTTGGCGATGACAACCTTCTCATTGGTCACCTCTATCATCTTGGGATCCTCAATGATTCGTTCACCAACCTAATCCTAGCAGATTGGAGCACGACACTTTCTGCCATAAAGCATCTCGAACGGTGCACACTTGATACTCGCGTGCCAACTGTTGTTGTAGGAAAATTCCACCAAGCATATGTAGTCATCCCAACTTGCTGTCAATTCTAATGCATAAGCACGTAGCATGTCTTCTAAGGTCTGAATAGTAAGTTCCGACTGACAATCGGTCTAAGGGTGAAAGGTTGTGCTAAGCCCGAGTCTGGTGCCCCAAGCTTTCTGCAAAACTTTCCAGAACTTAGACGTGAATCGAGGATCTCGGTCTGATATTATATCTGATGAAGTACCATACAGTCGCATGACTTTCTGCTTGAATATATCTGCCAATTTGCTAACTGGATAATCCTTGCGAATTGGCAGAAAATGAGCCCACTTCGTTAAGCGATCGACAACGACCCATATAGCATCATGTTTCCTCTAAGTCTGCGAAAGTCCGGTAACAAAATCCATGGGGATATTGTACCACTTCCATTCGAGAATCTCTAATGGTTGTAGTAAACTACTAGCTCGCTGATGTTCTATCTTAACTTGCTGGCAGGTAAGACATTTGGAAACGAAGGTAGCAACATCCTGCTTCATGCCACTCCACCAAAAATGTTGTTTGAGATCATGGTACATTTTGGTGGATCTTGGATTAATGGAGAATTGAGAGTTATGAGCCTCAGTCAGTAAGGCTTCTCTGAGTGTAAGATCATCCGGAAACCATAACTTGGTACCCTGCCAAACGATGCCATCTTCGTCTATAAGAAACTCTGTCTGCTGATCAATATTATGAATAATTGCCCATATCTCACCATCGTCCTTCTGAGCTGCCTTGATCCGAGAGATTAATTCTAGCTCAACTCTCAGATTAGCCCAGTATCCATGCTGTCCACATACATGTTGATCCTAAACTTAGATCGATTTAGCTTATGTATTATCGAGATTAGTTCAAGTATAATACATTAGAGAAACTTTGTGTATTCAACAAACTAAGTATTATGCGGAATTAATACTTAGAACAAAGAACACATAATAAAGCATGTATACCAAACTTTCAACTTCGAAATAACAATAAGAACAGTGAACAATGTGATTGAAAGCGTAACTAAACATAAACCTAAGGCCTCATTTTATATAATGAGGAGCCTTGTACATTAAGCTATTGTCTCAACTATCTTAGGAAGATATCTAAAGATAAACATAACAAAATACAATATTCATATATATCATCCTAACTAAACAAAACGTGTTGACTTGAACAGCTAATAAGTCTTGACGTCAAGTTGATTCTTCTTGTCTGTGTCTAGGCTGTCAGCGGCTTGATAACACTTTGTCAGCGGCTTGATAACATTTGTCAACGGCTAGTGGACTTAGCTAATTTTATTCCCAACGATCCTCCCCTAAACTTAATATTCACTCTGATAAACAAGTTTCTGAATAAAAACAAAAGATAGAGAGGATTCTTACAAATAAAACCTATTCTAGTAATTGAGAAATGATGAATTTCATCAAATCAACTCCTATTCCACTAGTGTACTCCACTTTATGCTTTGTGCTCATCATCTTCTTCAAAATTTCTTGTGACAAAGGATACTTCCTATCAACCAACAAGAATTCTGAAAACTTTGTTGTGCAGAGATGAAAAATACCAACAACCGAATACAAACGCTATTTCAAAGTGCTTAAATCACCCAAATCCATCCATACCGGATCTGCTTCATCATGGTCAAATATTCTCTTGAATGTTGTCCATATCTTTATTCCATTTTGAGAAGTAGGAGCTTCAGCCTCATACTTCTCCTTCAATAGACTCCAAAGAGTCTCCAAATCTTCTCTATGAATGCTGCCAAACAGGGACATAATAGATGTAAACCTATGAACTTTGTCCCCATACCTTGTGATCACCCAGAAACCTGTTGTTGGATCTTCTTCATATTTAAGAATAGGATTTTTGAAGTCAAGTGGAATCACAGCAGCAAGATCACCAACTTCCAAACGAGAAAGCTCCATATTCTTCTTCAAAGGACCTTCATTGTATTTTGGATCCAATGGGCTAAACTCAGGAGACAGAAACTTTCATCCTTTCTTCACAGGCCTAGGAGCAATAGATGCTTTCTTTATCTTCAACTCCTCTTCAATCTCTTCCTGCCTCTCAGTAGAAAGCAACCTGTGTGTATTTTCTTCACAAACATAATCACAAATTGGATAGGCAAGATACTCCAACTGCTCAAAAGATAGCTTCCTTAGCTTTGTGTATGTCCACCCAGTTTGATGACATCTTAGAAGCATATAGTACAATTCCCTTCTTGTGGTATTGTTCGTTCTTAAAACTCTGTTTGCCTTATTTTCCAAAATGGCTTTGCAATCCTTCTAAACTCTCATAAAAATTCTAACCCCCAAATTTTCTCAGTTAATGAAACATCAGGATTTTCCAAAACTTCCCTCTCATACCTAAAATATACATTTGGAATCGTAGGTATATCAAAATCAATCTATAGCTTAAGTAGCCTAATCCTTTCCAATGCTGCTTCACCCTCTCCATATTCTAACTTTTCTGGTTCTTCTTCCATATTAGCATTAGAACCATGAACACTACTCTCCTCTTCACTATCTGATGGTAGTAAAAATACACTTCTTGTTTAGGAAAACAAAAGAGCGTATATAAGCGGCAAGTATTAAGTGTCGGTTTAGGAAAACCAAGCACTAATGACCAAATTAAGTTCAAGTTCGTTTCCCAAGGAGACAAGTGTGGTGTGTAAGAAATGATTAAGTGATTGAGATTATATTGATGAGAAAAGAAAAAGAGAAAGGAAGACAATTACGATTATGAATTAAACTAAGACGAAGTCGTGCACGTAAAACCGTAGAATATGACCAAATATAAAAGTTACCTTAAAAATTCCTAGAAAATTGCAATAAATCCTAATAAATGTAATTAGAGTTTACAAAAAATCAAAATTCCCTCAAACATTTAATTTAATTAAATATTTATTTTTTAATGCTAATTAAAGCCTAAAAAATCAGTTTAATTAACAAAAAGCCCAAAATGAGATTTTTCACCTTTTAAACCTCTAAAATGACTTAAATAAATTTAAAACTATTTTTGAAAATTTTAAAATTAATTACAACTATTTAAAAATGATTAAAAATTCTAAAAAATTAAAATAATTCTAAAAATTAATCAAATGACACTAAAATTAATCTAAAAATTTTAAAATTCCTACCTTAATGTACTTGAACTAGCAAAAAATGAAAAATTTGCAAAAATCTAAAATTTAATTTTTAATAATAAAATAATAATTAAATAACATAAGAATCCAAAATTTATAAAAAATTCTAAAAAGTTGCAAACTAGATTATTTTAACCTAAATAACACAGAAATGAACTTGAAATTACCAAAATACCCCTATTGGGCCTTAAAATGGGCTAAATGACAAAACGGACCCTTAATTGGCTTAAATTTGGCCCAATAAGAAAAAGTCCACAAAAATAGCCCAAAAACTCTAGTTAAGCTCAAAATTCAATTTTAAACACAAAATTTCGAAGGCACAAAATCTGAATGTTAGCTTATCACAGCTTATTTCAAAACAGCTTATTCTTAATGGGATTTTTGGCCCATTAAGCTATAAGCTGATGCCATAAGCTGAAATTTGACACACAACCTTCTCTTAAGCTAATGAATAAGCTAGTATAAGCTGACCACAATCCACCTAATACTTGGGTTTTAGGCCTTGTATCAAAATTCATAGTCCCAAGTCTTTTCGAATTGACTATTGGTTAAAAGTGCGACTCAATCGTCTTTTGGTGAATAAAGAGAATGGTTTGGTTTGTTTGTCTAATTTTAAACTATTAGCAAGTAATTAAAGTGTCGTTGAGTAAAATGGAAGAATAAAGATTAATACTTAAAATGACGAGTAAAAGTAAATGCATGGAAACTTAAAGGCAAAATGAGCACACTAAATAAAACTAACACTTAGAAAATTTTCTAAAAAAATAAGAACTTGGTTGAAAAGTACTAAAAGAAAGTAAGATCGGACTACACCAAAACAAGCCAAAAGAAGCCCAGATCGGAATGTATTCCGATCTGGTGGTCGGAATATGGGGGAATGCACACAATCGGAATACACCAAAACAGGACCAATCGGAATAACCACTAAGACTACCAATCGGAATAACTGACTAAGCACAATCGGAATATGGGGAAAATACTACAATCGGAATGACCAATCTTGACCAAATCGGAATAACAAGTAAGACTAGCAATCGGAAAGTCCAGAAACACTCCAATCGGAATATCAAAGTGGGCTACCGTCGGAATCTACAAACCCTTTTCCGATTGGAGTTCAATCGGAAAGGGTGGGAATTGGGCTGCTCGGAATAACACCAATCGGAAAGGGGGTTATCACCCTTTCCGAAATCTAAGGGATTCAGTTAAGCTAGATAATAAGCTAACTTTTATAAGCTAATATCCCAAACTTAACAAACCAAATAATTAACCGAATCAAATAAGCACTTATCAACTTATCTAACTCGAAATTAAACAACTTTTTGGATCAAACAATCAAAACATGAACTTTTAAAGGAAGCTTTTTATAAGAAAATAAGCTAATCATAAAAATCAGCCAAAAAGCACAAAAGTCTTAAAGCTTAATCAAATGAAAACTTATAAAATTATGAAAAGATTAACTTTTTAAGCACGAAATCAATTAGAACAACACGGATCATATGATAATCGCACCAAAATCAATCTAAAATCAAAGAAAAGTAGAATGAGATTAAGGATTAAAAGCTTAAAATAGAACTTGATTAATGAAAAGTAAGCAATACAAATGTTTAATCTTGAAATATTAAATGAAAAAGATGAAACTAATGAGAGAAAGTTTAAGACTTTCTCTCTCTAAAAAGTGAAAAACTAAAATTAAAGACTAACTAGCTAACCACCCTCCTAATGACTATTAGGAGGGTATTTATAGGGAAGGTGGAAGGAGTGCATGTGTTGCATCTTCTTTCTTGCTTTCTTCACGTTTTCTCGACTCGACTTTAATTCTTTGTCTTTGTCGTCTCGGGATTTGAACTTGTCTTTTAATTTTCTTCTTCTATTAGACTTAAGTTCTTCGACTTCGTTAAACTTCCGTCTTTAGACTTTTTCTTCGATAAATCTTCAGAATAGGCCTTGGACTTCCGTTCTTTTTGCACTCTTGATCTTTTGACTTCGTCTTTTCCCTTTTTCTTCGATAAAAGCCCGTGAAAGCCCGTGTTTTCTTCCTTTTTCATATGTTGGTCCTAAAACACAATAAAAACACAAACCACACATAATTCCGAATTTTACGACATAAATCACACGTTTTGGTCTTGCTATTATTGGAAATAAGTGGTGAAAGGATAAGTGTTTTCACACTTATTAAATCCCCTACACTTAACCATTGCAATGCCCTCGTGCAATGCATTAATTTTAAAGCACGGTTTACATTTTCCATCATAAATAACCCACCTTGGCCTTTATTAGATACTAACATAAAAGATAGAAATAAGTAAAGAAATTAAAAAAAAAACTTACATTAGGTTTTGGCAGCCATGAACATTTATCATCCTCAAGTTTCACGTTCCCCATACGAAGCTTAAAACGAGATCATTGTTATTATAAGTTAGCAAACTATCACGAACTCATGTGGGCCAATTACTCACTTAGACTCCCTTATTCCTAGGTGTATCTCTTATATTTTATTTTTGTCTTGAATGATCACGAGGATGCATTGTTTGACTTATTTCGATAGTTATTTAGGCCGAAAATAAGGTGAACGATTTAATCAATAGTTAGCTAAAGGACCAAATCTTTTAAAACTGCTTCTCGGGACCTCATAAAGTTCATATCTTGGCATAACTCTCTTCACGATTTGAGACCTTTCTCGGACCGATATTTGGCAGCGACTTCATACTTCGAATCTTGAGAGACGTTTATGAAATAATGGCCTTCTCTTCATAATAGGAATTTCTTCACTTGAAGTTTTGAGAGATTCTTCGTCTTTGGACCACGACTTCTTCATTTTTCTCCAATCTTTATTTTGGACTTTGATATACAACGATCCGCCTCCTTTTAGGACTTGGATCTATTTATCCTCATACCTTGTTAGGGTCTTTTTGGATAGACTTCTTCATGACTTTTGGGGAGTTCTTGCTTTACGTCGTGTGTCTTGATCCTTCATATTGATTTTCGATAAATGATTCCTCACATCACTTTTGGATCTTTAGCAACAAAATGTAGCCCTCATGCCTTGTAAGGGCCTTTTCGGAATCGCCAATCTTCGCATCCCGCTTCAATAAGTTATGCATTGGCTATGAACTTTAATCCGTACCGAGCAACTTTTAAACAATCTGGGGCTAGAAGCTAAGTAACCTTTTAAATCGTACAACCTTATTTATTGCAGATAAATTTATTAGCAAGCGATGGGAGAATAGGCTTATAATTAACTCACATAAATCCACGAAAGAATACCGAACTTATAATTGACTCTATCATCTCTCGTTCTCCACAGTTTAAAATATCAAGGAATGAGACTCGTGGATGCTTAGCCAATTAAATCAAAGTTTTGGGTTTTCGAGTCATCTATAGGATCTTGCAAATTCTTAGACTTTTTCAAGTTTAGAAATCGCATTTTAAAGTTCCCTTGATAAACGACTCTCTAGGATCAATTATAGGAACTTACGAAAAGTTCTTGTTCTTAACCCGTGAGAGTTAAGACTTTCGCATTTTATAGCTCCCTATATAAAGCAAAACTTGACTTAAACACGTTAAGGATATTAGCTAGAGTAAACTTAGGTAAGTAAACTCGGGTGGAGTCAAAATGTTCACGACTAAGAAAAATCTAAAACCCCTTTATTTAAGCAAAGAAAGAAAATAACCATTATAAAGGAAAGTACAACTATACAACTAGGCCAAAATAGATTAAAATTTTGAAAAATGTCGAAAAATCACATTTTCCGGTTAAAATGAGGGCAAATACAAGGAAAAGACCACTTACTTCGATAGAAGTCCCCCCTACACTTAAAATAAACATTGTCCTCAATGGTTAAGCATGTGGGAGTAAACTCCCCTACACTTATGACATTGTGCACTTTGTTTAAATCTTGCTAAGGAAAGGACAACTAAAGTGAATTCATTATGAACATATAGAATATGAAATATTGAATCACAAGAGTTTAGGATAGAACCGGGAAGATGGAAACACGGTATCATGGTTCGTCAAAAGTCATCAAGATGCTCCTCGAAGCTTTAATCCCTACACAGCACAAGAAACAAGACAACAAACATATGCGTGGCTCCCCCTACACTTATTATGAAAGCAGTAAAGGATAGAGCACGGGTTGCCTCCCGAGAAGCGCTTGTTGTTGTTCACCGAGTCACCAGCCTGACTCGACCCAATTTTAGTTCATGGGGAACGTGGTGAGGGATGGAATCATCTCTTGAGAGATGTCCTCACCAAAGTACAGCTTCAGACGCTGGCCATTCACCTTGAAGTTGGGCCCATTCGACTGAGAAAGCTCAATGGTCCCATAAGGAAAGACTTTGGCGACGGTGAATGGACCAGACCAGCGGCTCTTCAACTTGCCAGAGAAGATCTTCAACCGAGAGTTAAAGAGTAAGACTTGATCACCAACGTGGAACTCTAGGTTCTTGATTTTTGCGTCATGAATGATCTTCGTCTTCTCCTTGTAGATCAGCGAGTTCTCATAAGCTTCATTCCTCAGTTCATTTAGCTCGTTGAGTTGAATCTTGCGATGATCACCGGCTTTGTTGATGTCGAAGTTAGCCCACTTCAAGGCCCAGTGCGCCTTATGTTCCAGCTCGATGGGGAGGTGGCATGCTTTCCCGTACACAAGACGATAAGGTGTACAACCGATCGGGGTCTTGTAAGCAGTACGGAAAGCCCACAGAGCATCATCTAACTTATCGGCCCACGCGGCGCGATGCTCTCCCACAGTACGCTCCAAAATTCGCTTCAAGCCACGGTTGGATATCTCTACTTGCCTATTGGTTTGGGGATGATAGGCGGTGGAAAGACGGTTATTGACACCATACTTAGCCATGACTCTTGCAAATTGATCGTTGCAAAAATGAGTCCCGCGGTCACTGATAATAGCACGAGGAACGCCAAATCGAGCGAAAAGCTGCTTCAAAAAGTTCACAACCACCCTCGCATCATTCGTAGGAAGAGCCTTAGCTTCAACCCATTTAGAAACGTAGTCAACGGCGACGAGGATGTACTTGTTTCCTTTGGAGGATGGAAATGGCCCCATAAAGTCGATGCCCCATACATCAAAGATTTCACATTCTTGTATGAAATTTTGAGGCATCTCATCCTTATGTGTGATCTTGCCTTGGCGTTGGCAAGCATCACAATGCTTAACCATTTCGTGAGCGTCACGATAAATGGTGGGCCAATAGAATCCATAATCAAACCCTTTCTTAGCGGTGTAGTTGGGACCAAAGTGACCACCGGTGGGTCCTTTGTGGCAAGCTTGGAGGATGTCAAAAGCTTCCGGTCCGTCAACACATCGATGAATGATCAGATCAACACATTGTTTGAATAGAAAAGGGTCATCCCAAAAGTAAGTCTTAACATCGTTCAAGAACTTCTTCTTTTGTTGGGATGTTAACCCTTTGATGAGAATACCACCCGCTAAGTAGTTTGCAATGTCCGCAAACTACGGGGTGCCATCAAGATTGAGATTTATAGACATTAAGGTCTCAAGGGGGAAAGAGTCATTGATCTCTTTGTTCAGATGATCCCCTTGATATGGATCCTCAAGTCTGCTCAGGTGATCCGCGACCAGGTTTTCGGCTCCCTTCTTTTCACGAATTTCAATGTTGAATTCTTGAAGAAGTAAAACCCAGCGAAGAAGTCTTGGCTTAGAATCATGCTTAGTCATCAAGTACTTCAACGCGGAATGGTCCGTGTATACGATGGTGGGGGATAAAACAAGATAGGGGCGAAATTTCTCAAAAGCATAGACAACAGCTAAAAGCTCTTTTTTGGTTGTCGTATAATGCAATTGAGCCCCCGTCATTGTTTTGCTAGCAGAGTGGATTGGTTGGAAGTGTTTATTCACTCTTTGGCCCAAAACCGCACCAATAGCGAAGTCGCTAGCATCGCACATCAATTCAAAAGGCAGCTCCCAATTAGGGGTAACCAAGACTGGTGCCTTAGTGAGCTTATCCTTAAGAAGATTGAAGGCTTCGAGACACTCTTTAGAAAAGATAAAAGGAGTATCTTTTTCCAAGAGGTGGGTCATCGGGCGAGCGATTTTAGAGAAATCCTAAATGAATCGACGATAGAAGCCCGCATGACCCAGAAAACTTCTCACACCCTTCACGGTTGAAGGTGGAGGTAATTTGGCTATGACATCTACTTTAGCACGGTCGACTTCAAGACCGGCTTTAGAGATTTTGTGTCCTAGCACAATGCCTTCTTTTACCATAAAATGGCATTTTTCCCAATTCAGAACAAGGCGAGTGTCTTCGCACCGCTTAAGCATACGTTCCAAATTGGCAAGGCAAGAAGAGAAGGAATCCCCGAAGACCGAGAAATCATCCATGAAGACTTCCATGGTTTACTCAACCATGTCATGGAAGATAGCCAACATGCACCTTTGGAAAGTCCCGGGGGCATTGCATAAGCCAAAAGGCATTCTTTTGTAAGCAAATGTGCCATAGGGACAAGTGAATGTTGTCTTCTCTTGATCTTGGGGATCGATGGGTATTTGGAAATAACCCGAGAAACCATCAAGAAAGCAGTAATATTCATTACCCGCTAAACGTTCAAGCATTTGGTCCATAAAAGGTAGAGGGAAATGATCCTTTCTCGTGGCATCATTGAGTTTGCGGTAGTCTATACAAACTCTCCACCCAGTAACGAGACGGGTAGGAATCAACTCGTTGTTGGCATTGGGCACAACGGTGATTCCGCCTTTCTTAGGCACACAATGGACTAGACTAACCCACGGTGAATCCGAAATAGGGTAAATCATACCCGCATCAAGAAGTTTGATAACCTCTTTTTTGATGACTTCATGGATTTTAGGATTCACCCTTCGTTGGCTTTAAATTGTGGGCTTAAAGTCGTCCTCCATGAGAATTTTATGTGTGCAGAAATGAGGATCAATTCCACGGATGTCGGAGATTTTCCAAGCGATAGCTCTTTTATGCTTCTTCAACACGGCGACAAGTCGGGCTTTTCCGTCTTCTTTCAGATCCTTTGCGATGATGACCGGTAACTTCTCGTCGTCTTCAAGGAAAACGTACTCTAGATGAGGAGGTAGGTCCTTAAGCTCAAGAGTGGGAGGATCCTCAATAGATGGTGAAACTAACGATGGATCATCATTAAGCACCTCTTTAGGAGAAGGGGAAGAAAATGGGTCCTCATTGAGAAGTCTCTTAATAGTACGAATGTCTTCATCCCAATTGGTGGACAAATTATCATACTTAATATCGAGAGGACCCAAGCTAGCTTCGAAATCATCCAAGTCACTTTCTCCAAAAGGAGTCAATGCTGGAGCAATTGAGGCAACGGTCTCAACATTGGGTAGAGAAGAAAGAGTACTTTTGCAAGAATCATGAAAATGTTCTTCACAAGCCTCATCGAGAACATCAATAGCATTAACACTCTCATATGAATAAGGTTGTTGAGAAATCTTACACATGTTGAAGACAATTTTATCGTCACCAACTCTCATGATTATTTCGCCTGCGGCTACATCGATGAGAGTGCGACCGGTCCTCAGGAATGGACGTCCAACGATTAATGGAACACGAGGATCCATCTCGTAGTCAACGACGACAAAATCCACCGGGAAGGTGAATTTGTCAACGCCAACAAAGACATCTTTGGCTATCCCCACTGGATAAGCAACCGTACGGTTGGCTAATTCGAAAGTCATTTTGGTGGGGACTAGCTCGGGGAGAGATAATTGCTTCCAAACACTTAAATGCATTAAGTTTATACTGGCACCTAGATCGGCTAGGGCCATGCAATTCTCTACTCCCGGGAAGTTGCAAGGAATTAAGAAGCGACCCGGATCACCAAGTTTGGTGGGCAATTTCCTTAAGAGCACTGTGGAGCAGTTCTCATTAAGTTGGGTCTGAGCGATGTCAAGAAGCTTTTCCTTATCACTTAGAAGATCTTTAAACATCTTAGTGTATTTGGGCATGTGAGCGAGAGCCTCGGCAAAGGAGATGTTAAAATTCAATTGTTTAAACATTTTTAGAAAGTTTGAAACTTGAATATCATCCTTGCTCTTTTGCTTCTCTTTCCTCAACCTTGAAGGATAAGGTATATTGGATGAAGAAGAAGGCTTTAAGGGAGTAGGATCACTCACAACCACGGGTGGTGGGGAAATGGGGATAGAAGGGGAAGGAGGTGGGGAAAGTTGCTCTTTTTCCTTGTTTACAATCACGGGTGGAGGTGTAGGAAGCTCGGGTTCCATATAACCTTTTCCACTACGAGTGGTGATTGCTTTCATCTCCCCTCTTGGATTCGCAACAGTATTACTCGGAAGAGTACCCGAAGAAGAGGGTTGATTACATTGGATGAGCGAACCAATCATATCACGAAGGTGAACCGCCTGATTATTAAAAGAGTTTTGCATGTTTGCATTAATTTCATTGCTGTGTTTTGCCATGTCATTCCTTAGCTCTGCTCAAATATCGCTTCCTTGTTTCACCATGTCATTCTTCAAGTTGACAAATTGACTCTGAAGATTTGTCACCATCTCACGATTAGTCTTCATGAACGTCTCGACGTCTTGGTTTACTGCCATCGGTTGATTGAGAGGTAGAGCTTGGTAAGCTTGAGAATTTCCTTGAGTTGGGTATGGGCTTCTTTGGGATTGATATTGATTTTGAGCACGAGGTTGGGATTGGTTGTTTCAGTTATAGCTTTGTTGTTGGTTTTGGTTTGTAGGAGGGAGACCGGGAGGAGCAAGATAATTGTTGGAACGATAACTTAGCAAGCCACGGTCTCCTTACGGGCGGGCTTGATAGCCTCCCGTGGGATAAGTGCCGTAAGCTGCGTTAACGTTTTTAGAAAAATTGACTTGGGTAGAAGGACAATCATTGTAAGAATGAGGACCACCACATGTGTCACAAGAAATAGCAACGACTTTAGCTTGTTAAAAGTTGTTTGTGGCTATGGACATGAAATATTTGTGCATCATCGCGATTTGTCGGGTAAGTTCGGATATCTCAGGATTGGAAGTAGTAGAAGAAACATTGACTCTCTGATTAGATCTTGAGGATGCGGATGAATCCCAATTCTTGTGGTGAGTAGTCATGTTTTCAATTAACTCTCGACACTCCTCCGGTCTCCTTTTCATAAAAGTACCACCGGCGGCGGCATTGATCGTGTCACGATCACGAAAAGTGAGACCATTGTAGAAGGTGTCAATGAGAGTGACGGGGAGCATATTGTGATTTGGACAGCGGTCGATCAAATCATTGTACCGTTCCCAAGCATCAAAGAGCGATTCATCATTCTCTTGCATAAATCCACTGATTTGGTTACGAAGGCTAGTGACCATGGATAGAGGGAAGTAGCGCGATAAAAAGCGTTGAGTCATGTCATTCCACGTATGAATAGAATTCTTAGGAAGACGGTCAAACCATTTTTCGGCATGGTGAGAAAGCGAGTGGGGAAAGAGTTGGAGGCGAAGGTCGTCCATAGAAACACCGGAGCACTTCATGCTTTGGGTCATGGTAATGAATTTGTCGAGGTGTTTGTTGGCATCATCATCCGGAATTCCACGGAATGGGTTCGTTTGCACTTGCTGGATCATGGTGATGCTTCAACGAAAACTCCTGAGCCGGGACGTGCATTGGCGCAATCGGGCCTCCGCGTCCGTTCGTGGTGGGTTGACACAATTCCTCCATCGTTCGTAAATCAGGTAGGTGGACATTGTTGTTGTTGTTGTTATTGTTGTTATTATTCAAAGTGGGTTGAGGTGGGTGATTATTGTTGTTATTAACACCAGCCATATCTAAATCTTCACGAGTCTCGGGCTCAGAATAATTCGAAGATCTAGTACGCATACACCTGCAGAAGAAAAATATACACAAAGAGAATATCTATATAATCTTTTTGGTGCAAAACCTGTTGAAATGAGTTGCTTTTATGATTTTGTAATGTTTTTGTATTTTTGAAGAGTTTTATATTTTTTAGGATTTTTGAAAATTTTTTAAAGCAAGGAAAATAACGTTCAAAGAACGGATCCCAAAATTCAATGCGTCTCTCACTAAAAACCGTTAATCGTAACGAAAAGAGCCGGCAGCGACGCCATTTAATACTTGGTTTTTAGGCCTTGTATCAAAATTCGTAGTCCCAAGTCTTTTCGAATTGACTATTGGTTAAAAGTGCGACTCAATCGTCTTTTGGTGAATAAAGAGAATGGTTTGGTTTGTTTGTCTAATTTTAAACTATTAGCAAGTAATTAAAGTGTCGTTGAGTAAAATGGAAGAATAAAGATTAATACTTAAAATGACGAGTAAAAATAAATGCACGGAAACTTAAAGGCAAAATGAGCACACTAAATAAAACTAACACTTAGAAAATTTTATAAAAAAATAAGAACTTGGTTGAAAAGTACTAAAAGAAAGTAAGATCAGACTACACCAAAACAAGCCAAAAGAAGCCCAGATCGGAATGTATTCCGATCTGGTGGTCGGAATATGGGGGAATGCACACAATCGGAATACACCAAAACAGGACCAATCGGAATAACCACTAAGACTACCAATCGGAATAACTGATTAAGCACAATCGGAATATGGGGAAAATACTATAATCGGAATGACCAATCTTGACCAAATCGGAATAACAAGTAAGACTAGCAATCGGAAAGTCCAGAAACACTCCAATCGGAATATCAAAGTGGGCTACCATCGGAATCTACAAACCCTTTTCCAATTGGAGTTCAATCGGAAAGGGTGGGAATTGGGCTGCTCGGAATAACACCAATCGGAAAGGGGTTTATCACCCTTTCTGAAATCTAAGGGATTCGGTTAAGCTAGATAATAAGCTAACTTTTATAAGCTAATATCCCAAACTTAACAAACCAAATAATTAACCGAATCAAATAAGCACTTATCAACTTATCTAACTCGAAATTAAACAACTTTTTGGATCAAACAATCAAAACATGAACTTTTAAAGGATGCTTTTTATAAGAAAGTAAGCTAATCATAAAAATAAGCCAAAAAGCACAAAAGTCTTAAAGCTTAATCAAATGAAAACTTATGAAATTATCAAAAGATTAACTTTTTAAGCACGAAATCAATTAGAACAACACGGATCATATGATAATCGCACCAAAATCAATCTAAAATCAAAGAAAAGTAGAATGAGATTAAGGATTAAAAGCTTAAAATAGAACTTGATTAATGAAAAGTAAGCAATACAAATGTTTAATCTTGAAAGATTAAAAGAAAAAGATGAAACTAGTGAGAGAAAGTTTAAGACTTTCTCTCTCTAAAAAGTGAAAAACTAAAATTAAAGACTAACTAGCTAACCACCCTCCTAATGACCATTAGGAGGGTATTTATAGGGAAGGTGGAAGGAGTGCATGTGTTGCATCTTCTTTCTTGCTTTCTTCACGTTTTCTCGACTCGACTTTAATTCTTTGTCTTTGTCGTCTCGGGATTTGAACTTGTCTTTTAATTTTCTTCTTCTATTAGACTTAAGTTCTTCGACTTCGTTAAACTTCCGTCTTTAGACTTTTTCTTCGATAAATCTTCAGAATAGGCCTTGGACTTCCGTTCTTTTTGCACTCTTGATCTTTTGACTTCGTCTTTTCCCGTTTTCTTCGATAAAAGCCCGTGAAAGCCCGTGTTTTCTTCCTTTTTCATATTTTGGTCCTAAAACACAATAAAAACACAAACCACGCATAATTCCGACTTTTATGACATAAATCACACGTTTTGGTCTTGCTATTATTGGAAATAAGTGGTAAAAGGATAAGTGTTTTCACACTTATTACCACCAAATTCATACACAAGCTTACTAAAACTTATGACACATAGATTAACTTATTTCATGCAATGATTCCAACTTATGAACAAGATTTAGGCACACGTAGTTACTAATGAACAAGGATGAACACAAGAACAATGTTTGCTGAACTAGTTGACCACAAATCCAAATTCAAGGCCTCAGATCTATCACTCAGGTTATAATAACAATTATTTAACACTTGTTAGCCCCAGATTAACATGCAAACTAGGTGTGCACAAGATTTTAAGTCAAAATAACAAGTTTTCAAGATTTTATAGGCACTTGTTTGATTTAGGTGATACAAAGCACAAAGCATGCAGATATCATAATACAAACACCTTAATAACAGATACACACTCAAACAATACACCAATTCCTACTCAAACTTATGCAAATTTGAACCACAGACAATCCCAAACACCCTTTCAACTTTTTAAAACCAATTTTAACAAAGCCAAAGTATTCTCAAGACTGAATTAAGCCCAAATAAGCATCAACACATCCAATATATGAATCAAGAACCAATTTACATGCATAAAAACACACATACACAAGCAGAATCACAAAACTCACTTAGAACCAAGATTTTATCAAATTTTCAAGGAAATAAGACAAACCTCATGAATGTACATCCACACTCACGTATGTTTGAGCTTATGTGGTACCTTAAAAACCACAAGTTTCCAACAAGCTGCTAAGAACAACAAGATTAGTAACACACAGATTATATAAAACAGGAAATGAAAATGACCAAGATATTTTCAAGCTTGATTCCCCACCCCTTGATGCTTCCCAAACCACAAGCCTCACAACACCTTGATAAACTCTTTATCAGGGTGCTATGATCAACTTATAGCCCAAAAAGTTCAAGTGTTTGAACAAGGACCTAGAAAAAATCAGCTTTTTGGAAAACTTGCAAAAACTTGCACAATCTTTAAAAACAATCTTTCAAACTTCAAACTCACAAACATATATCAATAACAATAGAAAGTAAAGGTTGGAACTTGGAAGTCGTCACAAAATCAAACACTTTTTTCATTCACTAGAAACAAAGGCTTTACAGATTTTTGACCAAAGAAAACCAAGAACAAACAACTATATTGTGATACTAATGTCTTATATAGGCTACAAACTATGCTAAGAAGCTGATAAAAACATAAACCCTAGTTGGTGAAGTCCCAAAATTTCCCTTGAAGGTTTCAACTTGTGTTGACTGATTTTGACTTGTGGCTTGATACATGTGACCATTTTTGTTGTTATATGATCTTGGACGTCCAAATAGTGCGTAGGAATGAAGCATGATCATGGCACGTTATTTCCCTGGCTGGTCTTGTCTTCATGTGAGTTCGTGGGTCAGGGGAGGTCTCATGTGAGCATGTGAATGATGTGGAAAAGGGTTTTAAAGTTGGGTTTTGTTAATAAGGTCCTTAATCATTAATTTGGAAAAGATTAACACTTAATTCATAATAATTAAGGAATCCCCAATTTGTGTTAAGAACGTGAAGAACATGGGGTTTGATCTTGTTTGGGATTTAAATAGGTGTTTAGGCGCCAAGTTTAACTTATATATTATTAAGTTAAAACCGGTGTGAGTGGATGTGTGACATGGAGGCTAGGTGGATTGTGATTGGTCTAGTGAAGGTATGTTGTCTATAAGCTTAAGTCCTTCTTTCTTCTTTCTTTCATTTCAGGTTTAATAAGCACGAAACTGAATTCCTTTGTAAATCAAGTTTCAGTTTTTATACTTTTGCCCTAAAAAGTTTTGGAAAAGTATTTCAAGGGTATTTCTTGCCAATTCATGATATTTGAAGGGTTGTTTTGGCATTTTCTTCATTCTTCAAGGTGTTGAATTGTATGTTGACTTCTTGGAGGACTAATAATGTCAAGTCTTCATTTGTGAGGGACCATTCTTGCCAATTCTTCAAAGTTGAGGGTGCTTTTTGTAATTTGACAAACTTTAAGGACCAAACTTGTAATTATGAATATACAAGGGTTTAAAGTGTCAGTTCTTCAATATTGGAGGACCCTTCTTGTACAATCTTCAATTCTTCAAGGGGTCCGGTTCATTGTGTAGCTTCGTTTCCCGTGTTCGTTTTTGCTTGATTCTTGTGATCTTTTGTGATTTTCTCGATATTCGTACCTAAAATACACATGTAACAAACACAAGCATATATTTGGCGTATTTCATGATATTTAATGCATTTTAAACCCATTTTGGATGATGAGACTATGTATAAAAGCAGTCTCATCACTCCCCATACTAAACCATTGTTGTGCCCCCACGCAATGCTAGAATACAGTATCGTAGCACCTCCAAAATTCATTTTTATGCACTTTTATTGAATGATAAACTTGATACACTACTACTATTACTACTACTTGTGTTTTAGACATAATGTATGATTTTCATCACAAAATGGGATGTTTAGGTTCATAGGAACACGTAAATGCTTCGTTAGAACTAATTTCGTCGTCCTCGATTTTCACCCTAATTATATGCTAAGCGTGTAACGAGATCATTGTCATTATAAGTTAGTAATGCTAACACTACTCATATGCCCTAATCACGTGCTTATCCTCCCATTTTCCAAAGTTGTATCTCTTATATTTTATTCTTGTCTTGAATGTTCACGAAGATACATTTTTAACTTATGCGATGATAGAGATTTAGGTCTAAAAATAGAGTCATAATGGTGTAACCAAGACCATCCAATTAATAACCCCTCCTAATAGACAACGATGTCAAAAAATTAAGTCAACAAGAATGATCGATAAACACGGTTTTATAACGGTTTTGAACATGAGACTTATTACCAAGACTTTTATACGCCCCTAACGGATGGGCCTTATTATCATAGGTTTACCTCCATTTTATATTCGACATCGCAATGAAGCTTTTATATGACTTCGGTCTTGCCTTGCCTTTTATTTAACCTCGCCATGAGGTGTTTATTATGGCCAAATACGTATATCCTCACGCTAAAAGCGAATTTTGGATCTTTAAAGCTTCAAAGATTAAGGCTTGATTCACTTTCAATTTCGCATAGATTTTTCGACCTTATGAGCTTGAAATTTTTGCTTGATTTAGGTGAGCACTTGAAATCTTATTATTGGTTAAAGCTTTCGATTATTCAGATTGCCAATACTTCAAAACCGTGACGCTGGCGATACCTTAATGTATTCCCAATTTAATTACATGGAAGCTACTAGAAAAGACTAGAAACCACCAATCAAGACTAAACCGCTAAGCCATTACTTATTAATAAAAATATATATACAAGAGAAGGGAGAATAAGTAAACAACGAGAACACGTGAGTTTTTGAAAGAATACGAGTACTCTACGTTTAGCATAGTAACTTATAATTAACTCTATTATTTCTCGTCCTCATTTAAGAGACTTAGCCTAATATAAAGTTAAGGAATCAAAGCTAAGTGCTCAACACGCACGGTCGAGTAAAAAATTACTCTTATTCTTGCCATCGAAAAATCTACATTCGTGTCTTCAAACACTTATAAAACATGAGAAAAAATTAAAAATTTGGCCATTTTTAGCCTTCTTTTGCAACAAAAAGATAAACTTTAGAAAGCGTGAAGGTTTGGTAAGGCAAATATCTGTTCACCCTCCCCGATACTAAAGTTAAACATTGTCCTTAATGTTTCGAGTCTAAGGGTTGGAAACCCACATACTAGAGATGTAGTCAAATGCTTAATCTAGCATGGAAAGGGTGGAACCACTAAATTTAAAGCCGTTTATGAAGTGTGATAAAAACCTAAGGTTAGAACATATAAGGATATATTATGGATATTGAGAAATTCTTCCAAGCAAACGATCAAGTGCTCCCATAAAACGAACACGAGAGGCTCCAATCGTGAAGATCATGATCATCTAGAAACCACAATGAACAAACAACCACGAAACAAAGGTTGGAAGGGCACAAATCCCCTCACGTAGGCTACATTAGAAAGCGATAATATGTACATGGATAAGCATGGGATACCCCCACGAGGCACCTTGTTTTTGATAACTGAGTCAAAAGATGGACTCGAATCCCACATAAATGTGATCATTTAGGGATAATCATGGCATGGTCAATTTTTGGTGGGTCTTACATGATAAACAAGGCCCAAAAGTACGTGGAGTACTTTAAAAACCCGATAAACGTATATCGGGGTCAAAGTTAGCGTCCTCGTTTTCGAAAGAAAGACGAAACACCGCTACTTAAAATGAAGTCAAAACAACAAACCCAAAGGGTTTCAAGAAGATAGATGAGAAATAGAATGGTGGGACAAATGGTAAGACAAACTTTTGAGCTACTCGAGGTAGACTCACACCAATCAAATGCAAGTATTTTCCATTTATTGCATCGGTGGAAGACCGAGATTTCCCTTTATAAGCAATTCCGGGATCGAATATCTCGTCCTCGGTGGAGAAAAGGAAGGGAACATCAGGGGCTTCCCCCACACTAAGTCCACACAAAGCATCGTCAAAAGGAGAAGACGAGCTTGTAGTACTCAAAACACGAGGTGATAACGGAGTTAGAATTGTAGAAAAATATTTTAAATCCAATTAAAATTTTTTTCCTTTTTCATCTTTTGAAAACTCCTTATGAAAAACCGATTTGATTATGTCAAAAACATTTGGTGTTTCTAAAACGATGTTAGGCACACTAAAAATTCTCACATTTAAAAACCGTTTTGGTGGTGGTAACTTCTTAAAACGTTTATCAACAAAGAACACCTCCCCATCAGGGTCAACATATTCATCATCCGAAGAATCTTCCATGATTGAAGACGTAGGTTTAACACTCTTAACCTCCTCCGGCAGAGGGGATGGAAAATCGTTTTTATCAACAACTTCTAAAACTCCTTTTGAAAATCCTTTGCAAATGTTTTTGATTGAATCAACATGGTTCAAAGACGTGATTGAATAAACATGAGACAGCGTAGAGTTTTGAATTACATTTATGACGAGTTCCTCCTCATTGAAACGTAGAGTTATTTTCCTAGCATGAACATCAATAAGTGCTCTCGAAGTATCCAAAAATGATCGACAAGAAATTAGAGGAACTTTAGGATCGATGGGAATGTCTACAACGATAATGTCCACGGGATAGTAAAACTTTCCAACTTTCACAAAGACGTCTTCAGCTACTCCACAAGCTAGAATCATAGAATTATCGGCCATCTTGATTGACATTCTTGAAGGAGTGAGATTAGGAAGATTGAACGACTTAAAAATCTCAAGAGGCATCAAATTTATAATAGCACCAAGATCGGCTAAGTCGTAGCATTCTTCCATATCTTGGATAGCACATGGGATTAAAAATTTACCGGGATCACCGACTTTTTGAGGTATGCGGCTAAGAAAAACCGATGAACAACTAGACGATTTTTGCAATTTCTCTTTGTTATTCAACATACTTTTGAAGTTTGCGGCAAATCGAGGCATCATGACCAAAGCGTCGGCAATACTTATGTTAAAATGCAAGTCACGAAACATTTTCATAAAAATTTCAAATTGATAATTGTTACGTTCTTGTGCCTTTTCCTTGTTTCGTCTTGATGGGTAAGGTAAGGGTGGTGTGGGTTGGGGCATAGGCATCGGCCTTAGAATCTCGGGTTCCACAATTGGTATTGGTTCAACCGTAGGTGTGGTTTGAGCGGTACTTCGTGGGCTTGTAATTTGCTCCTTTTCGACCACCACCTCGGGCTCTTTCTCTATTTCCTTCTCTGTATAAGTACTTGGACGAGAAACGGATTCTTTGAATGTTTTACCACTACGAGTAGTAATAACCTTCAATTCTCCTTTCGGGTTTACGATGGTATCACTAGGAAGACCACCCGAAGAAGAGGGTTTACACATGATAGCTTCAAACATTTTTCCCATTCGATCTTCAAATTTAGATTGCCTAGCATTCGCTTTTAACAGTTCTTGCTTAATCTCATGTTGACCTTGCTCCGTTTTTTGTTGATTTAGTTGGAGACTTTGAACATTTCCTTCGATTTTATTAGCATGTTTTTCAATTCATTAGCAAGTTTTTTTTAAGCTCGTTTTTCAACTCGGATCTTAAGCTAATCATATCATGTTGCATGTTATCAAACTTAGCATCGTTTGCTTTTGCATAATCCAAAAATTCTCCATTAAGATTTTTAGTGTGAGCATTTTGAAAACCTTGTGTGGTGTTTTGAAAATCACGGTTTTGGTATTGGTTTGAAATTTGACCATTTCCACTTTGGTAATTACCCTTGTTGAAGTTACGTAGATTTCCTTGATAAACACCATTTTGATTGTTGTTTCGATAGTTGTTAGCATTTTGATTTTGTGGAGCTTGATTTTGGCGGGAACCAGACCGTTTTGGTTATAAGTTCCCGTGGCTACATAAGCATTCGAAGTGTTACCATCTGCAGTAATGCACTCGGAAGAATCATGAGCTCCACCACACGAAATACAACTCTTTCCAACCGCATTAACCGATGCGGAATTCAAAGCATCTTGTGCTTTCCAATGAGTCATAAGAGTAGAAAACCTATCGAAAAACCGATTTTCCTCATTTACTTCATCTTGCAAGGCACTCATGTTACGAGACGACGATGACGAACCCGTAGTGGCAACACTTGGTGTGTTACGAGGGTTGTAAACCTTAGACCTATTCTCAATGATTTTTAAATCCTCATCGGTCGTTTTGCACAAAGATTTACCACCCGCGATGGCATTTATGTAATCTCGTTCATGATCATTAAACCCATTATAAAAAGTGTCAATTTGATGCAATTCGGAAAAATCATTGTGTGGACATTCATGTAACATTTCTTTAAACCATTCCCAAGCCATAGAAAAACTCTCATTAGACCTTTGAGTAAATCGTGAAATCTCGTTTTTCAAATGTGTTGTTTTAGATGGTGGAAAAAATTGATTCACAAATTTAGAAACGAGATCACCCCACGTCAAAATCGAATTTAGGGGTTCTTTCTCAAGCCATATTTTTGCGGGTCCATCTAACGAGTATGGAAACAACATCATCTTGATGGAATCGTGGGGTACATCCTTAAAATTGCTAGTCGCCGTGAGACGATTGAATTGCCTAATGTGATAATGTGGGTTGTCTTTTTCATGTCCGCGAAACTTGTTTGCTTGAAGCATAGACATTAAACCCATCTTGATCTCGAAGTTCTCTGCAAGGATGGCGGGAATCACAATGGCCTCTCCAAAACCCTCGGTGGGTGCTTGAAGCAACTCCATCATTGTACGATTAGCCATGATAGCTTCTTGTTCTACAATGGGTTCCTCACTTGAAGTATCTTCACTAGAAGGTGTTGCGTGTTTTCCTTTCGATTACAACGTTTACGTGCACGTCTTGCTTGATTACGAGTAAGCATAAACGTCACGTACAACGTGGGGATGAGCAAAGAAGATTCTTTTTGGTGTTTTTAATTTTTCCAATTTTTTTGTGGTTTTTGATTGTTTTTATCTTTTTTGGATTTTGTGAATGTATTAAGTAGACAAAAATCTACAAATCTCTCCTCAAATCAAATCTCTTGATTAAAGGAGCCTCAAGGAATGAAAACGATCACGTGAAGTGAACGCCTTCGATGACTTTAGAACGTTGGTAGAACATCAAAACGGGCAAGAGGGTTTAATCAATTGAAACCAAGAAAATATATATGATACTTAGATAATACTTTGGTTGGCAAACCCTCGATTAGCCCTTTTTATCTAAACACGCACAAGCAAGCGGGGAAACGAGGCGGCGCGAAGCACTTAAGAGCCTTTTTCCTTAGGGTATATTTTATAATACCCGCCTTATACCCACCTTATAGTTTATGTTTTTCAAAAGTAAGCTTCACGAAAGTAATTATCTATTTTGCCTTTATTCTTTGTTTGAGATTCGAATACAATGATCGAGTGATGAAATCCCGAATCAAGGTTGTGCTTTCACACTATTGGAATACTTGTGAATTTATTGTTCTACGTATACAATATAGTAATATTCACACAAAAAACAAAAAACCGATAATACGTATTAGTAGAGTGCTACTAATACAAATAGATATTATGGCTAATATAAAAACAACAATTGTTCAAATCAAAACACAAGACGCCTCCCGGGCAGCGGCGCCAAGATTGATGGTAGTAAATATACACTTCTTATTTAGGAAAACAAAAGAGCGTATATAAGCGGCAAGTATTAAGTGTCGGTTTAGGAAAACCAAGCACTAATGACCAAATTAAATTCAAGTTCGTTTCCCAAGGAGGCAAGTGTGTTGTGTAAGAATTGATTATGTGTTTGAGATTATATTGATGAGAAAAGAAAAAGAGAAAGGAAGACAGTTACGATTATGAATTAAACTAAGACGAAGTCGTGCACATAATACCGTAGAATATGACAAAATTTAAAAACTACCATAAAAATTCCTAGAAAATTGCAATAAATCCTAAAAAATGTAATTAGAGTTTACAAAAATTCAAATTCACTCAAACCTTTTATTTAATTAAATATTAATTTTTTAAGGCTAATTAATGCCAAAAAAATCAATTTAATTAACAAAAAGTCCAAAATGAGTTTTGTCACTTTGTAAACCTCTAAAATGACTTAACTAAATTTAAAACTATTTTTGAAAATTTTAAATATAGTTAAAACTATTTAAAAATGATTAAAAACTCTAAAAATTTAAAATAATTCTAAAAATTAATCAATTGACACCAAAATTAATCTAAAAAATTTAAAATTCCTAACTTAATGTATTTGAACTAGGAAAAATGAAAACGTGCAAAAATCTAAACTTTAATTTTAAATAATAAAATAATAATAAAATAATATTAAAAATCCAAAATTTATAAGAAATTCTAAAAAGTTGCAAACTAGATTATTTTAACCTAAGTAACACAGAAATGAACTTGAAATTACCAAAATACCCCTATTGGCCCTTAAAATGGGCTAAATGACAAAACAGACCCTTAATGGGCTTAGATTTGGTCCAATAAGAAAAAGTCTACAAAAATGGCCCAAAAAATCCTGTTAAGCTCAAAATTCAATTTTAAACACAAAATTTCAAAGGCCCAAAAGCTGAATGTGAGCTTATCACAGCTTATTTCAAAATAGCTTATTCTTAATGGGCTTTTTAGCCCATTAAGCTATAAGCTGATGCCAAAAGCTGAAAATTGACACACAACCTTATCTTGAACTAATTAAGCTGTTTGTAAAAAGAATTTTTCAATAAGCCCAAGAAATAAGCCTGAAATAAGCAAAAGCTCTCTACACAAAACGACAAAATAGTCGTTTTCGAGTTCTAGGCCACTTCAAAAGCTGATTCAACTTGAAAAAGGTTTTAGATCACTTAAATAAGCTTAATCAACAAAAAGTTTTCCAATAAGCACCTTCAAAAAGCTGAAATAAGCAATAAGCTGATTTTGAAAAAGACAAAATAGTCGCTTTCTAGTCAAAAGTTAAAACCAAAAGCTGTAAACTTCCAGACTGACTTATAAGCTCAAAATAATAAGACCTATTACAAAAAAAAGTTGTTGCACATTTGAATAAGCTATAATGAACAAAAATAAGTTGTTGACCAATTTGCACTAGCAGTGGCTAGCAGCAAGGGAAAGGAGTTCCCACTGCTTTGACTTTTTGACTTTGCTTTTTAGAGAGTTTTACTTGGTTTTGTTTGACAATCAAGGCACCCTTACAACCAGTGGGTTGTAAGGAGTCACAATCAAGCAAGAAAACACAGTTACACTCAGCTAATCAGTGCACTTAATTCAATCTATGCTCAGATATGATCCTGACAAGTAATAAGCATATTTGGTGATATAAGCTAATGAAAAACCTAGTATAAGCTGACCACAATCCACCAAATGCATACACAAGCTCAATAAAACTTAATGACACTTAGATTAACTTATTTCATGCAATGATTCCAACTTATGAACAAGATTTAGGCACAAGAAGTTACTGATGAACAAGGATGTACACAAGAATAATGTTTACTGAACTAGTTGACCACAAATCCAAATTCAGGGCCTCAGATCTATCACTTAGGTTGCAATAACAATGATTTAACACTTGTTAGCCATAGATTAACATGCAAACTAGGTGTGCACAAGATTTCAAGTCAAAACAACAAGTTTTCAAGATTGTATAGGCACTTGTTTGATTTAGGTGATACAAAGCACAAAGCATGCAGATATCTGAACACAAACACCTTAATAATAGATACACACTCAAACAATACACCAATTCCTACTCAAACTTATGCAGATTTGAACCATAGACAATCCCAAACACCCTTTCAACTTTTTAAAACCAACTTTAACAAAGCCAAAGTATTCTCAAGACTGATTTAAGCCCAAATAAGCATCAACACAACCAATATATGAATCAAGAACCAATTTACATTCATAAAAACACACATACACAAGTAGAATCACAAAACTCACTTAGTACCAAGATTTTATCAGATTTTCAAGGAAATAAGACAAATCTCATGAATTTACATCCACACTCACGTATGTTTGAGCTTATGTGGTAGCTTAAAAACCACAAGCTTCCAACAAGCTGCTAAGAACAACAAGATTAGTAACATACAGATTATATAAAACATAAAATGAAAATGACCAAGATCTTTTCAAGCTTGATTCCCCACCCCTTGATGCTTCCCAAACCACAAGCCTCACAACACCTTGATAAACTCTTTATCAGGGTGCTATGATCGACTTATAGCCCAAAAAGTTCAAGTGTTTGAACAAAGACTTATAAAAAATCAGGTTTTTGGAAAACTTGCAAGAACTTGCACAATCTTTAAAAACAATCTTTCAAACTTCAAACTCACAAACATATATCAATAACAACAGAAAGTAAAGGTTGGAACTTGGAATTCGTCACAAAATCAAACAGTTTTTTCATTCACTAGAAACAAAGGATTGACAGATTTTTGACCAAAGAAAACCAAGAAAAAAGAACTATGTTGTGATACTAATGCCTTATATAGGCTACACACTATGCTAAGAATCTGATAAAAACATAAAACCTAGTTAGAGAAGTCCTAAAATTGCCCTTGAAGGTTTGAACTTGTGTTGACTGATTTTGACTTAGGGCTTGATACATGTGACCATTTTTGTTGTTATATGATCTTGGACGTCCAAATAGTGCGTAGGAATGAAGCATGACCATAGCACGTTAATTCCTTGGCTGGTCTTGTCTTCATGTCAGTTTTTCGGTCAGGGGAGGTCTCATGTGATTATGTGAATGATGTGGCAAAGGGTTTTAAGGTTGGGTTTTGTTAATAAGGTCCTTAATCATTAATCTAGAAAAGATTAACACTTAATTCATAATAATTAAAGAATCCCCAATTTGTGTTAAGAACGTGAAGAACATGGGGTTTGATCTTGTTTGGGATTTAAATAGGTGTTTAGGCGCCAAGTTTAACTTAATTATTATTAAGTTAAAACCGGTGTGAGTGGATGTGTGACATGGAGGCTAGGTGGATTGTGATTTGTCTAGGTAAGGTATGTTGTCTGCCAACTTAAGTCCCTCTCCTTTCTTCTTTCTTTCATTTCAGGTTTAATAAGCACAAAACTGAATTCCTTTGTAAATCAAGTTTCAGTTTTTATACTTTTGCCCCAAAAAGTTTTGGAAAAGTATTTCAAGGGTATTTCTTGCCAATTCATGATATTTGAAGGGTTGTTTTGGCATTTTATTCATTCTTCAAGGTGTTGACTTGTATTGTTGACTTCTTGGAGGACTAATAATGACAAGTATTTATTTGTGAGGGACCATTCTTGCCAATTCTTCAAAGTTGAGGGTCCTTTTTGTAATTTGACAAACTTTAAGGACCAAACTTGTAATTATGAATATACAAGGGTTTAAAGTGTCAATTCTTCAATATTAGAGGACCCTTCTTGTACAATCTTCAATTCTTCAAGGGTTATTCTTGGAAAAATCAAAACTTGGGTCCGGTTCATTGTGCGGCTTCGTTTCCCGTGTTCGTTTTTGCTTGATTCTTGTGATCTTTTGTGATTTTCTCAATATCCGTACCTAAAATACACATTTAACAAACACAAGCATATATTTGGCATATTTCATGATATTTAATGCATTTTAAACCCATTTTAGACGATGAGACTACGTATAAAATCAATCTCATCACTATCACTTACACTTATTATTTCCTCATATTCTGAACTAATTTGAGCTTCTATGGCACCTTTCTTTAACCCCATTTTCTCCGGTTCACCCAGCTATTGGGCCAACATGGCATCGAATTGAACCTTTATGATCTTTGGGGACCTCTTCTTCTACCAATTCCCTTTCCCTTATCTGTAGGATCAATAAATGGAAAAATAAATGGGGATAGCTGTGATACCCCCAAATTAGGTTTGTAGCGGAATAGTAATTGGGTGTCACATAGGTAGATCACAAAACAAATGGCATACAAAGAATTGATCATAATTACATGATTTTGAAATACAATAGATACAAATATTGTTTTAGTACAATCAGTTAACATGTTGAATTTCAGTTGTTACAAGTATCCCAGTGAGAAATAGATCCCTAGTCATTTTTATGCTCCTAAATGATGCTCAGTCCATGCTCAAATAATCCAGCTTAATTTCCTGAGAAAAACATGCTTAAAACGGTCAACATAAAGTTGGTGAATTCATAGAGTTTTATAAAATCATAGTTCAGGACTGTAGATTGTCCTATATAGTGTTGCACAAAGTTTGATATAAAAATCAAGTGTAGGATCTCAAATATCCCATATAGTATTTCATAAGGTTTGATAAAAATCAAGTTAAGAAATATTAGTATGTTTCATGTAGTAAGGTACCAAGTAATATAAGGTCAAGTTTAGAACCACAAACATCAGAAAACTAGTATCGCACAAAGCCAAATACTATAAGGTTATTACATTTCCTGTTGCCCAAGACTGACACTTGACACGTTAGGCTGTTCAACTTATGAGGACCCTTCATATTAATAAAAATGCACCTAATATTCTGTTCCGACATGATAAACAACTGTTGTCCTGGCCCAGGCACAGTGAGTGCTACTCACCCAGATGGGAATGGTCAATCCCAAATAGATCTATTTATAAAATTCAGGCAATTCAACAATTTTAACAGTTTCAGATGCAGGGGTCATACGGGTTAATCTACAATAGGCAAATGTAATTAAGGGTAACAATTCAGTTTACGTCCTATAAAATATTGTTTTCTTCTCGATCAACAGTTTATTATGTATAAGTGTAGGGCCACGATCTCACGATATTAAAATCATATAGTCAAAACAAGTTATAGCATGTCTCCCCCTCGCGGGTTAGTAAAAACATAAATAGTAGTGAAAGGCAAGGCTATGAACTCACCTGTGTAATACAGCTCGAGGATGATCAAGTATTCAAGTCATAGTGCACATAGTACATCAAATACATATGTAATTGAGTAGGTCTCAGTATATGCATAAATAATAAATGTATGCGATTTAATTCATCGTACGTTCGTTCTCGTTATTAATAGGTCTCAGTATATTAAATTATTTATACATACTTTTAAGACAAAGGTTATATGTGTGTGTTGTTCTATTACTGTTTACGCGTACCCTCGATGGTAAAAAAAAGATATACATATTTGTAGTCTTTGTTGATAAATAAATTATTAAATTTATTTAATTATTTATAAGGTTCCAAAATAATTAGTAAGAATGTATTAGTCATTAATCCGGATTTGAAACATGTTTACCGTTGGCAAGAACATAATATTTCTATTCCAAAAAGTTGTTAAAATCGTCCCTCGTACACCAACAGTGGTTATTCAAGCCAACAGTGGGTACTTTTAAGGAGACAGTAGGTACTTTTAAGAAAACAATGGGTACTTTTAAGAAAACAGTGGGTACTTTTAAGGAGACAGTGGGTACTAGTGGTGAAATTAAACTAACAGTGGTAGGTTATGGCTAACGGTGACAATATGCGGCAACATTGGTTAGTTTAAACTAACAGTGGCAAGTTTAGGCTATCGGGGGTAATTTTAGAACTAACGGTGGTAAGCTTTTACATTATGATGATTTCTGTCAAAGTCGAGACACACCCCTATCGTTACAAATCAGCAATCCAAAGCACCTCGTCGTCATCAGCACTCCCAACGCACCCTTACAGCAGCATGCTCCTTATCAGCAGTCCCAAACACTCCCTAATCAGCAGATCCAAACACCCCTTTTCTGCAACTCTAAACAGCAGATCCAAACGCCCATCTGCTCCTCTTATCAGCATATCCAAACACCCCTTCTGCGTTTTTCTACATAACCAACACCCCCTTAACGTCTGTAGTTAACCCCAAACGCACCCTTTTTGCTGAAATAAGAAATAAACACTCCCATGTAGCCGAACTAAAACACTCCCTGCTGGTGTCTCGAACTAATGTCCTTACGGGGTGGACACAAATGGAACAAACACCCTATTGGGTTTGTTATAACTAGATCCAAGCGCCCTTCGTGTCCTGATGACCACTCAAAGTCAAACACCCCTTGTGGGTGGTCGATGACGGATCTGACGAGGGTTGTGGTTGTGGCGCCTCAGTGGTGATGATGGTGGAATGAAAGTGGTGATGTGGTGATGACCCTGATGACGGTGGTCATGGTTAAACATATCTGGCTAGAACTACGATGAGGATGGTGTAGATCGAGGTTAGTCAACGGTGGTGTACATATAGATGATGGATATAGTGGTTTTTCATGGGTAAGCACCACGGTTGTGGTCATGATTGTGAAGGCAGGATGTGGCAGCCGTGACTATGGTCACGTATGGTGGGTGAGGTGACGGTGGATATGATAGATCTGATAATAATAAGGTGGCAGTTATTGACAGTGGAGGTGGCCGAAAATGTTTTTCAGTGGTCAAAAAATGGAAGGGGGCTCCGGAGTGTTTATGGAGATATGTATGTGTGTTATTTGGAGGCTAATGAAGATAAAACCCTATAACCCTTTTACATACCATGTATAAGTTTTTAAGAAAAAATTGTAAAGTGTACCTTAGTTAAGGGTTAAGTTGTAAATACTTCTGCAGGGGCTTAAAGTGTAACTTTTCTTACACGTTTGTAAATAAATGATTCGGGACTCGTTCGTGTTTTTTAAATTGAGATTCGTTTTACGATATTTGCGCCATAAATTTTAAAATTATTTCATCAATCATTTAAAGTATTTATACGAACTATAATTATGAATAATGTGTTCGTTCAATTAAATGCCGATTATTATTGATTGTCGTATAAGTATATCGTATTAATAAAAATAAGTTCTCATTAAATCTCTCCGTTACAATGAAATATTAAAAATTTTAATTATCCGTTTTATCAAAATGCTTATGAATAATTAAATATAAATTTAATTATTAGTCTAGTTATAAGTTGTATTTTAAATATGACGATATTCATTATAGTGAATTAAAATACTCCACTATTTTTTTACTAAAATGACGATTTTTGTACGAATTAAGTCTTGTGAGGATATATAGTAAAGGTGGTCCGTAAAATATTAATAATGAACGATAATAATAATGAAGTCGGTGACGTGTCAAAAACTTAAATTTAGGGGTTTTACAGTACCTACCCATCATTTTAGCTTTTTCCTCAAAGCTTAAGATGAAGTTACTCGTCCAGGGAACAAGTGAGGACACTTTTTCTTGAACGTGTAATCTTGTGAACTTCAGTTTAAACTCATAGGTGATATTTAAAAAAATAGTTATTGATCGTATGCCTTCAGTGAGTAAATTTTTAATGCACAAAGTAACTTGTCTTTTATGTTTTGATAATTTACACATTTGGTCCTTCTGTTTTTGTAATGTGGCTTTTAGGGCACGAAACATTTCCAATGAAGTTAACTTAGGGCTCAAAATAAGTTTCAAAAGTGGCAAATCTACACTTATGTTTTTAACTCGCGTTAGATTAACTAGGGCTTGTTTTAGTTTGTTAAAAAACCATGTTTAGTCCTTAGAGTTTTACAACTCTCGTCTTATTATCCTAGGGCATGAAATATATTTGGAAGATGGCAAAGAAAGTACCCGATAGCTCTAAAATTCAAGTTTAGCCCAAATGAATTAGTAAAAGGTTCATTAAATCATATTCGAGTTCTAATTAGTTTACTAGGTTGGATAAAGTAGGACAAATTCGTTTTGTCGTGGCCTTATTTAAATGTGCTTCATGGGCCTTATTGGGCCTCGGTATGCATAGATAAGGCTTGTTTAATGTTTTAAAACTTCTTCAAGAGATTTTAAGTCTATTAAGCTTAAATAAGCTTAAGTGAGTTTATTAGTTTTATGTTGGACAAAAAATAAGTCGAGAATCAATAGCACCATGCTATGATCCCAGAGGAATGAACACGAATCTTCCTTAGGTTTCTTGATGAGGATGTAATAATGATAAGATATGTTTTGAAAAACCAAGAATGAAAAGGAATATATTCCATAACTGGGTTAATAAAATAATATCAATAACGAGTCACGTCAGTTAATTTAAGTCCATTTGTTTATAAATTTTTATTTACATCGATAAGCGTCCTCATCCATGTAAATTAAAAATTTATAACTTCGTGGTTCGGTGACCTATGATTTCTTTATTTAACGAAAAAGCGTCCTAATTCGTTTCAATAAGGATTTCATAGCCCATCCTACTTAAATATTCACGGCAAGGCTTACCATCAGAACGAATATAATATCTAATAAAATAGGTATTACTAAGAGGGTTTACAGTCGGTTTATTTATAACTATCGTCTTCAGACGTCCCATAACATCTTAATACGAAACTATACATAAACTTCTGGTCCGGTGGCTTATGATCAAGAGGCTTACGTTCCATATTTAAACGTCATCTAAATATAGAGTCATACCTTGATTTGGGTCCCACCGCATCATTTTAACATGCAAACTTATCTAAATAATATCACATAAAATTACCAAAAGCAAGTGTATGAGTCGTTAATAAGTTGTGTTCCGTAAGTAGATGTTCAAATCACGTGCGTTAATATATGTATCAAACGGGGATATTGTATATAATATAATGATATATTATAAAATTTACCTATTGGGTATAAGGAACTATCAGTGTATAAGCTTAAATAGATACATCAAGTAGTCATGAAGTATTTGAAAATCTTAGTATAAGATTTTAGGACGTATTTGGATATTATTACAATATTAAGTATATTTGTCAACTGGTAACAATTGTACAAGGTTTAAAACAAGATATAGAGTAATCTCAACATTTGATAGTAATATTAGCCGAAAACATTAGTGAGATATTTGTTGAGATGTGGTTAGACACTAAATCTTTTGGTTTGGATCTAGAAAAATCAATTACGGTTTACAAAGATTGAATAAGATTTTCATATTCGAATAAGATTCCTCAAGAATTGTAAAATATAATTTAGATTCTTTTTTTCCAAAATTTAATTAGATTCTTCAAAGATACGATACATTCAAAAAAGATTTCCAAAATCCTCTAGATTTTCTAAGATTTATGAAAATCTATTTTAGATTTCCCAAGATTTATAAATTCTGATTAAATTTTCCAAGATTTATAGAATCTAGTTAGATTCTCTAAAATTTATAAACTTTAGTTCAATTTTCTAAAGATATGGTAACATTTTTAAAAATACATTAAGATTCTCCAAAGATTTATAAAATATGGTTAGATTTTTCCAAAGATTTCCAAAGATTTGGTTAGATTTCCAAATATTTCCACGATTTTATTTAGATTTTCATTTAGATATTTACAAGGGTTTGTTATGTATTTGGTTGTTTGCGGTTATAATGCATTGTTCAGGCCATCATACTTCAGAAGCCATTCTATAAATGTTTGAGGAGCGAGGGTACTTTAAATCATAAACACAACCACTCAGTCAAAACGTAATATCGAGATGGAACATCTTTAGTATAAATCTCCCTACTAACATGTCATGTTTATATTCCAAATGGGGTTTTATTAAATACCTTACGTATTCTAATAGCTTCATAAAGATATTAAACAGTCGTAATATGTAAAGCACGTAAAGGGGTTAGTATCTAGTACTATCATAAATATAAATGCATAGGATAATGAATTGCATTTAAATCATATAGTTATGCATGCTCTCTATGCAAAATGCTCTCTAAGTATGTCCTCGTCAAAAATCCAGTTTTTGAAATCTAAATTTTTTAAAATTTTGTCCAGTTATTGTTCAGTTAATAAAATAAAAATTTTATTTTCGATCTGATTTCTATAACCATCACTCTGATACCATTCTGTGACACCCCCAAATCAGGTTTGCGGCAGAATAGTAACTGGGTGTCACGTAGGTGGATCACAGAAGAAATGGCATACAAAGCATTGATCATAATTACATGATTTTGTAATACAATAGATACAAATATTGTTTTAGTACAATCAGTTGAAATGTTGAATTTCAGTTGTTACAAGTATCCCATTGAGAAATAGATCCCCAGTCATTTTTATGCTCCTAAATGATGCTCAGTCCATTCTCAAATAATCTAGCTTAATTTCCTGAGAAAAACATGCTTAAAACGGTCAACATAAAGTTGGTGAATTCATAGAGTTTTGTAAAATCATAGTTCAGGACTGTATATTGTCCTACATAGTGTTGCACAAAGTTTGATATAAAAATAAAGTGTAGGATCTCAAATATCCCATATATTATTTCATAAGGTTTGATAAAAATCAAGTTCAGAAATATTAGTATGTTCCATGTAGTAATGTACCAAGTAATATAAGGTTAAGTTTAGAACCGCAAACATCACAAAACTAGTATCGCACAAAGCCAAATACTATAAGGTAATTACATTTCCTGTTGCCCGCAACTGACACTAGATACGTTAGGCCGTACAACTTATGAGGACCCTTCGCATTAATAAAAATGCACCCAATATTCCATTCTGACATGATAAATATCTGTTGTACTGGCCCAGGTACTGTGAGCGCTACTCACGCAAATGGGGATGGTCAATCCCAAATAGATCTATTTATACATTCAGGTAATTCAACAATATTAATAGTTTCAGATGCATGGGTCATGCGGGTTAATCTACCATAGGCAAATGTAACCAAGGGTAACAGTTCAGTTTGCGTCCTATAAAATATTGTTTTATCCTCGATCAATAGTTTATTAAGTATAAGTGTGGGGCCACGATCTCACGATATTAAAATCATATAGTCAAAACAAGATATAGCATGTCTCCTCCTCGCGGGTTAGTAAAAACAGAAATAGTAGTGAAAAGCGAGGCTATGAACTCACATGTATAATACAGCTCGAGGATGATCAAGTATTCAAGTCATAGTGCACACAGTACATCAAATACATAAGTAATTAAGTAGGTCTCAGTATATGCATAAATAATAAATGTATGCGATTTAATTCATCATACGTTCGTTCTCGTTATTAATAGGTCTCAGTATATTAAATTATTTATACATACTGTTATGACAAAGGTTATATGTGCGTGTTATTCATTTACTGGTTACGCGTACCCTCGATAGTAAAAAAAGATATACATATTTGTAGTATTTGTTAATAAATAAATTATTAAATTTATTTAATTATTTATAAGGTTCCGAAATAATTAGCAAGAATGTATTAGTCATTAATCCGGATTTAAAACATGTTTCCCGTTGGTAAGAACATTATATTTTTATTCCAAAAAGTTATTAAAATCGTCCCTTGTACACCAACAGTGGCTATTCAAGCCAACAGTGGGTACTTTTAATGAGACAGTGGGTACTTTTAAGGAAACAATGGATAGTTTTAAGAAAATAGTGGGTACTTTTAAGGAGACAGTGGGTACTAGTGGTGAAATTAAACTAACAGTAGTAGGTTATGGTTAACGGTGGCAATATGAGGCAACATTGGTTAGTTTAAACTAACAGTGGCAGGTTTAGGAAACGGGGGTAATATTAGAACTAACGGTGGTAAGATTTTACCTTATGATGATTTCTGTCAAAGTCGAGACACGTTCCTATCGTTACAAATATGCAATCCAAAGCACCTCGTCGTCATCAGCTGTCCCAAACGCACCCTTACAACAGCATGCTCCTTATTAGCAATCCCAAACACTCCTTAATCAGCAGATCCAAACACCCCTTTTCTGCAACTCTAAACATCAGATCCAAACGCCCATCTGCTCCTCTTATCAGCATATCCAAACACCCCTTCTGCGTTTTTCTACATAATCAACACCCCCTTAACGTCTGCAGTTAACCCCAAACGCACCCTTTTTGCTGAAATAAGCAATAAACACTCCCATTTAGCTGAACTAAAACACTCTCTACTGGTGTCTCGAACTAATGTCTTTACGGGCTGGACACAAATGGAACAAACACCCCATTGGGGTTGTTATACCTAGATCCAAGCGCCCTTCGTGGCCTGATAACCACTAGAAGTCAAACACCCCTTGTGGGTGGTCGATGATGGAACTGACGAGGGTTGTGGTTGTGGCGCCTCGGTGGTGATGATGGTGGAACGAAAGTGGTGATGTGGTGATGACCCTGATGACGGTGGTCATGGTGAAACATATCTGGCTAGGACTACGATAAGGATCGTGTAGATCGAGGTTAGTCAGCGGTGGTGTACATATAGATAATGGATATGGTGGTTTTTCATGGGTAAGCACCACTGTTGTGGTCATGATTGTGATGGCAGGATGTGGCAGCCGTGTCTATGGTCACGTATGGTGGGTGTGGTGATGGTGGATATGATAGATCTGATAATAATAAGGTGGTGGTAGTTAAGGGTTAAGTTGTAAATACTTTTGCAGGGGCTTAAAGTGTAACTTTTCTTACACGTTTGTAAATAAATGATTCGGGACTTGTTCGTGTTTTATAAATTGAGATTCGTTTTACGATAATTGCGCCACTGATTTTAAAATGATTTCATCAATACTTTAAAGTATTTATACGAACTATAATTATGAATAATGTGTTCGTTCAATTAAATGTCGATTATTTATCGATTATCGCATAAGTATATCGTTTTAATAAAAATAACTTCTCATTAAATCTCTCCGTTACAATGAAATATTAAACAGTTTAATTAATCGTTTTATCGAAATGCTTCTGAATATTTAAATATAAATTTAATTATTAGTCTAGTTATAAGTTGTATTTTTAAATATGACGATATTCATTATAGTGAATTAAAATACCCTACTATTTTTATACTAAAATGATGATTTTTGTACGAATTAAGTCTTGTGAGGATATATTGTAAATGTGGTCCGTAAAATATTAAATAATGAACGATAATAATAATGAAGTCGGTGACGTGTCAAAAACCCAAATTTAGGGGTTTTACTATACCAGATACATGTGGATTTGTCGGCGGCTACATAGGAAGTGTCAGTGGATTGAATAGTCATGTCAGCGGCTGACGCTACAAGTACAATCTCCTGATGCTTCATCAACTCCACAAAAGATACCTTATTGGGAGTCACTTGTAACACCTTTGAAGAATCAAATTGCCCTTGTTTCTCTTGTTCCTTCAAACAAGTAAGAGCAACAACCACTTCCTTTTCACCAAATGAACCCTCTTTAGAACTTTTATCACTTGCAATAAAGGGCTCAGTTGGTTCATCCTCCCCTTTGTAAGAATCCTCCCTAGCTTCCCCTGAGGACTCTACAACAAACCTTCTCCTTTCTTCTAACTATACAATCCTCTCCCTCAATGTATTGAGTTGAAGGTCTTGAGGTGTCAGTTTCTGTACAAACTCTGCATTTTCCTTTTACAAGCTAATGCAGAGAACCGTAAATTACATATTGGTCATAGGTTGCGTACTGCCCTCTTCCACATGTGGGAACTCAATCCCAAATGAGAAATCATGGGGCATCTTGGTGGGCCTAGCTACAATGGACCTGGCTTGACCTGTAATTGGGTTAATAGGCCTAGCCACCCCCATATCACCAACCACACTCGTGGTGATGGTTCTCTCTACATCGCGGCTAGGACCACCAGGGGAGAACACACCAGAAATCCTTTGGCGTTTGGATAAGTGGAAATGTTGTGGTGGTGAATCTGATGAAGTGTTTGGGTCTGTTTGACCAATGTCAGCGGCTAAAATTGAAGTGTCAGCGGCTGAAAAAAATGGACCAGGTTGATCAATGGTCATGTCAATGATGGGGTCAATATGAGGTTGTGTTGAAGGTGGTGGTTGGTCATGTTGTTGTTCTGGTTTAAAATCTGGTTAGGGTTGTTGTGGTGGTGCTTGCTGTTCTGGTGGTGGTGGTTGGTGTAATGTTGCTTCAATAACAGCTAGCATAGGAGGTGTCAAAGGAAGGGGTTCATAGGATTCTGTGTTCAGTGTGATAAAAAGCTTTTTCTTTTGAGTAGGGATCTCATTAAAGTTTTCATAATCCCTCCCATAGTCTCCTGGAGATCAAAAAGCATTTGTAATAATCTGGGTAAGCAAGAGTCATCTTGCTACCCTTGTTGTGCAACATGCCTTCAAAAATCATTTTTGAAAAATTATAAGGCTGCCCTGTTGCCAAACAAACAAGAGCACTCCCGATTGAACGGTTGATTTCATTGAATGAAGAGCATTTGGGACTAAGACATTGTAGAAGGACATGTATTAAAAACTTCCAGGCTGAGGGAACTAACCCTTAGAATATTTATTTATTTTCCCTGTTGGGGGGAGTTGGTACACCATGCCTTGAAGGCCTTCATGTAGCAACTCCTTAGGAAGGTTGAAAACGCCATCAGTGTCATTAAGATGCATGGCTTGGCGAACCAAAGTCTTAGTGACCACCCATTGTTGCCCATGGATGATGCCTTCTATTCTAGTCACTCCATCAACTGTTGTGGAACTTGTAGAGTTCCAGAACTGTTTGATGTGTGTGACAGGGAGGACATGAGCATGAGTTAAAGCATACATTAATGGATAAGACAACAAATACTCTATCATCTGTGTGTATTGAGGCTGTGTGCTATCAATAGTGTGACAATCCGTCAATTTATGGTTGATATTTTATTCTCGAATATTATTTAAAAACATTATTTTAATGTTACATTATGAACTCACTTATTTTTGGGAAGTAATTTGGATTTACGTCTTGAAGTAGCATCGACTACGTCTAAACCGGAGGATTCAACGTTACATGCTTACGTTTACATACACCGTCCTTGGTGACAGTCTGACATTTCAGAAAATAAATTTATCTGTAAATATTATTTTGGAGTTTTAAATTTGTGTTGGTTCATAAACTCAAAAATTTACGAGAAGAGATTAGGACTTACGATTTTATTTTAACATCCTTTACGACTAAACCGGAAACCCTAGGATTACGTATTTACGTTTTCGAACTCCGTTTTTGATGAGACAATTTTTGTTAGATTCGTTTTGTGCCGTTGATTCATAATTTATAAAAACATTTTTTGTAAAACGACCTGAGGGCACGCAAATCGAGGAAACTAGAATCGAGGAGTACCCGTAATTAAATGGGGATGAGACAAGTGGGACACTTGCCCCACCACCACAAAACCCACAGCTACAATACTCCACCAAGCTAACTTGGTGTCAAGTTTTAACTTATGATGTGTACACTTGTCACACAAGCTTACAAGGTAAGCTACCACTCAACAAAACCACCAAATGATAAACCACTTCCTCATTCTCACAACATGAAAATCCACTTAATCTCTCTCTCTTGGCTCTCAAAAGTGCTGTCCCATTTATCCCCTTAAACCACCACTTTTGGTCAAATTTAACCATAAATCTCATGTTAATTCTACATATGTTGAAGCCCTCTTGAAACCCTATTGATTGGTGGTGATTATAACATCCACAGAGGAGTTTCTATAGAGTATTAGGGCTGATTTTCCACAAGGTGTTCATGAAGAATGGTGGTCTTGAAGATGGTAATGGTTATTCACAAGTTTCTCCATCAAAATCCATGTCCAAATCACAACCTACATCAACATGGTGGTATAAAGATTGTCCTCCTCATCCTCTTGTTATTTATGATTATTTAATCTTATATTTATTTCACTTATGTATATGTATATGATGATGAATGATGATTAAAAATATTATGTGGGGATTTGGTGTTGATAAACATGCTTAAAAAGATGAAAAACTATAAGAAACAAGGTTAAAATCTTGCTTAATTTAGATGGCTGTATAAAACAGTAAAGAACCATATGGTAAACTGGTAAAATGACTTGAATAAATTGATATAAACTAAGCTATGGGTCTTGTACACATGTGAGAGTTGGCCATGCAATGGAATCATTGTAATGAGTGAGATATGATCAAAACAAGTTTAGAGTACCAATCTGAGTTCACTGTTTTGGACGATTTTTAGAAAATACTTGGAGGATGATTCAACAGTATCTATAGCAGAGTTAAATGGAGAAAATATCATTTAGTTTATGTGATAAAAATTTTAGCTTCTATCTCCATATAGAACTCTAGATATGGCAGTTTTGGTGAAAATAAAGATAAAAATCAGATTTTGAGAATTAATGTTTATTATTATTATATAAGCACTCAAAGTTATATTGCATAAAATATAAAATAAAAACCCACTAACTTATGGATTTTATTTATATGAATATTTAAAAGGTTAAATAAGTGTATAAATTATAAAAATGGTAATGGAATAATACTTATAAGTAATAAAAACTATAAACTTGATTTTTACGACTTTTTCGGCTATTACCGTAAAATTAACGTTTTTCGCCAATTAAAACTTAGACGATCAAACCCGTCTAATGTAAAGTTTTTAGAAGTCATATAATGATATATATAAGTATCTAATACAAGTAAAAACCGATAAAACCCGAACTATAGACCATACGGACATTAACGACCTAAATAAGCATATTGGACTAATAATTGGACTAAATAAGTTAAACACTTATAAAAAGAACTTATTGGACTTAACCCATTTAGGCCCAACTTGTAAAGTGTAGATACTGATAATATAAGTATAACATGGATTAATACAAGATAAAGAACTTATAATAAGTTTATTGGACTTAAAACACGTAAATAGGTAAAACTAGTAAACTAGTATAAAAGTTATCGACACATAACATTAAAATGAGTAAACGAGAATATGTAAACCCACTTGATCATCCTATATATATAATCATCATATGTATACATAATTGTTATTTTTATAAAGTCATTGGACAAGAGTCTAAGACGAATATTATTTGTCTAGGTTTCCGTGATTGAAGCACGTGCCGTACGTCCGAATTACCGATAACCCGCCTTCCCACATCAACGTGAGTTCATAGCCTCGCACTCTTTTAAATGTTTTTATGAAATGTTTTATAAACCCGCGAGGGAGATAACATGTTAGTTTTTATAAAATAGGACACCATTTGTCCCGATTGTTTGTTTATTGATTTGGCCCCGAATGATTGAATGACCCGATTGTATGACCCGATAAATGATTAAAGGACCCGATAGATGAAATTAAATGGATTATTAAAGTTAGGTTATGTCATTAAAAGTCCCATTAGCATGAATTGTGAACTACCGGGATTTGGTAGACGCTTATGCATTTAATAGTACTATTTGGGGACGATCACCCCAGTTCGCGCCTTGACGGTTGATCCCCGTCGTGCCACATTGATTGGTAAGCGAATTTATGTATGAGAAGATTTCCATAGCGTGACCTTTGTGACGACACGCTACTTTAGATGGGCAAATTGAGTATCGGGTTAGCTACCCGTTGTTGGTTTAGTAAGGTAACAATGTCATGCGGCTTATAATAATCTAATTACCGAAATACTAATAGACGCACCGAATTACGAGGTATTGCCTGACTAGCAATACAGGGTCATACTATTGATATTATGTTCGTGTTTTGCTTTTCATAACCATATTCATATAACGGTTTTTATTTTCATACAACGTCATAAGACGTATTGTATGATGTTTTTACGACATTGGCTCGTATAATGATTTTTAAGGCAAACGCCTATATTATGATTTTGATGAAGATTTGTATAAAATGACTTTGGCTATTTTATGGCCTATTACAATGATTTGTACAAAATGATTTTCAGTAATAATTTTATACTGATATTATATTGATGGATTTCATTAAACTCAATGAATTCACTCGGCGTTATCGCTGACCTTTTCTTTTAACATGTTTTATCTCAGGTACTTGAAGGTAATTCTCGGGAAGACAACAAGAATTCATGGCCCGCACTTAAATATTAATTTCCATTCAAATGCTTTGTAAAACCTGTATTAAATACAATGACTTGGGACCGATGTAACTTTGATATTTATGAATGGAAATGCTTTTATTATTAAACGACACGATTTTTAAGCGTTGTCTATGATGTGAGTAATGTGCTATCCCGTAACACCAACTAGTCTTCCGATGTATTGAGTTGTATAAATTTGGGGGTGTTACAGTTTGGTACCAGAGCTCTCGTTATAGAGAACGAAAGATTTTTAAAACCAAGGTTTTGAATAAAACATTTCAAAATCCTTTAACTATAAACATTTTTCTAAAAATGTCTAAAAATCTTTTGACTATAACGGTGCCGAAGAATTCCCGAGTTACCGACAAGGCCAGACTGAGAAGTGTTATTTTAATATATATATATAACTTGGATTATATATATGATGTAATTTGATTACATGATTGTTTAATGATTATTTTGATATTTACACGAGGTATTTATACGACGTAGATTGTCACAAGTAACCCTAAATCCCCTAGTAAATTAATCGAAGCTATTCTCGTAGGAATTCTAGCTATCTTAGATCTAAACCAAGTTGTGGATATTTATGATCCCAACAAATGGTTGATATTCGTAGAAATGTAGATATTAGTTGATTGTGATATTGAAGAAGAATTGGCGAGATTAATACTGATATTGATGTCATGACGATCTTTTCTTATAGAGTAGAGTTGACAAAACGTTACCACCTAGAAAGATGTCATCTGATTCGTTGTCATCCAATTATTAAATTTGAAATCGAAAGGGTGAATGTTGCACTTGAGGCTGTCATTGGAACCATTACCCAAAAGCCTCATGCCACTAGTACCTTTCCGTGTTTATTTGATAATTGTTGATGAAGGAGCTATAGGATTGGAAATTAAGTGTTGATTCATATCGAGCTATAGGATTGGAAATTAAGTGTGAGTCATCTCATGCTAGTGACTCATTTGATAATTGTTGATGAAGGAGCTATAGGATTGGAAATTAAGTGTTAATTCATATCGAGCTTTTATTGCCCTTTTAAGGTTTAAAAATAAAGTTGAAGTATTGGTAAATGAGGTAGGATATCGAATTGAGTATAAAATTGGTTGAAACTTGAATAAAGCAAAATTTAACTTGTATGGAATATGAGATTGTTGAGAGGAAGTCGCTAAAGTTCTGTGATTAAATTATAAGGTTTTAAATGATTGTTAGATCGTGTTAAGTGTTGTTCCTAGGCCATTGTCCACTAACGAGGATGCCTAGTGTCCAAGAAATAAATTGAAGAAATCTTCTTCTGAATTGGGACCAATGGATCTTCCGGGACATATGCAACACCTAATGACTCTTGTAGGTTAGTATTCATTATGGTATCTTTTAAATATAATCCCTAACTTAACTGAGATATCAGTTGGTAGGATGAGTTCTGAGAATTGTATGACATAGTGACACGTAATGTGTTACGGTACAATTTTGACTTGTTTGTGATTAATGAAAAAGACTACCTTTGATTGCTAAATCCTACATGTATCGATGTTATCTGTCTTTTATTGCTTCATCCTAATGTTCGCATTAGTGATGCAACCATTGAACAAGTACTCATCTCGAATTGAGTTACGTTGTGGATTATTCTTTTCGAGTGCCATCAAGGTCATGAACCTCATGATTAAGTGGCTAAGCTCATTTCCTGATATATTGAAGCTAGTTCTTGGTGAACAACTTTTCATCACTCTTTTGCAGATCACTCATTGTTTTTATAAGATAAAACCGTATCCATTGAGAAAAATTGAATTTTCATCACTATAAGGATTATTAAAAGTAAGATTTATAAGTGATTGTTATCGAAATGAGGTTGTTTATAAAGTACCTTGGAAAACTTAATTGTTTTCATAATAAAGAAAATCTTTGTAAATTTATTCTTGATTCTTATTTAAGAATTAAGCATGAAAATGTTTTTATTATAAACATGATGATAAAATTTTGACGAACTGAGTATTGCATCGTTAATCTTGAAATTGTATATAGTTGCGCGCCTTCATACAATTTGGAATGGAACATGCAAGGCTGATTAGTAGTCACCATAAAACTAATGAATAAACGCTACATTTTCTTTGAAGATTGTGAAGAATTAAATTTTATGAGATCTGCAAGAAGTGAAAATAGGGACATAGTGTTAGGGACACCTACATATGTGCCTATAGCAACTATTCTTCTGAGTCGAATTTACTCATCTGTGGAATTTGTCTTATTTAACAATTGATATTCCTCTCTGTCCAAATTCTCCCGTAGTGAGATTCTTAGGAAAAGTATCTGATTACCGAGTGTTGATACCCGACTGGATGTATCGACGTTCCTATCATTTCTTATGATTTGATTTCATTTGGATGACCTGGGTAACGATCCGAGGAGCTTTCGAATGCGTACTCAAATTATGAAAACATGGGATATATTCATATTCGTTATATGTTTTCGTCTGTATCTGATTTGAAATTCTCTCGCATAGATTATGTATTGACCTTACTCTTTTAATAGTAGATTATGTATCCAGATATCCCTGAATTTGTGAAGGATTATGAGTTATTATTAGTCTTTTGAGAAGATCACATCTTATCGACGGCAATAAAACTGAAAAGTTGATAATGCCAGTAGATTGGATTGATTGATTATGACATGACGACATTGTCTTAATTGATGGGAACTCGAATAGAATTCCCCTAAATGATAAGATGTTGATCATCAAAAGTGATCTAAATAATTCTTGATGGATGATTTTATCCTGCATTTAGACTTAAAAGTATACCGTGAAGGATTGTGAACTAGTTATAGATATTATAATCTAAAAAGAACCTAATATGAATTTATTAAAAGATAATTCTGTTATTTGAAACTTTAGGAGGTATTTGTTGGTAAATTACCTAGACTTTTGTTATTCAGGCAGATTGAAATTGGTATTGATTATATTCCCGGTGCTGCACGTGTGGCTGTGCACTGTACGTCAGCACCATCTAAATTAAAGGAATTACCGTACAAATGAGAGAGAGTTTTCGGAGAAAGATTTTATTCTACCGAGCTCGTCATCATGAAGAGCTATGGTGTTATCATTCCTTATATTTATAGATTACTGTGAACTGAGTAAATTGACAATCGAAAACGATATCTATAACTCGAAATGGAAGATTTGTTCGATCATTTACAAGGTTCTAGCAATTTGATCCATGGCATGGTTATCATCAACTTCGCATCTGCGGAAAAGATTATGTATTCCAATCACTACATCCGATACTTGTAATAAACATTATTAGTTTCACGTGATGTCGTTTGGATTGACTAATGCACATGTAGTATTCATAAATTTGGTGAATCTCGTGCGTAGGCTGTAATTTGATAAATTCATGCTCGTGATCATTAAGGACCATTTATTTATTTATAAGAATAAGAAGGAGTTAATAATTAATTATAGACTGCCCTGAATTGGTCGAACAATTAAAACCTGTACTTTGAATATTTAACATATGACTTAAGACTTAATCCTTTACATGATTTAACCGTGTGATTAATAGATAATGGAATATAAACTGACTCTTCAAAATTTAGAAGTCATTTAAGACTTTGAGTATTACTAAAAAGAGAAGTGCAAATATGTTTTGACAAATGTTTTAACCAAGGATTTTAAGGGATTATTCCCTTATACACAAACCATTTAACTAAACTTCTGTTTAGGGGTAAATGTTTGTGTATACCTTAAGACAACCTAAGAGGGATTGAGGAAACCGTTAAACCATGACTTAAAATTTGAAACGACAATTTTTGCTTTTTAACTAAGAAAATTTTGACCAAAGTATAACCAAAGATTTTTCAAACATTTGCGATTCTTATTAATTATTTTCGATAAATCAACCAAAAATCTAGTTAATTAAATTCAAATTTATTTTTGAACATTTTATATAATTGGTCGAACTAAGAAATTTAAAATCTTTACGTTTACATTTCATAAAAATTGAATATTTAATATTTAATTAGTTGTAATAATTATCGACGCTTTAAACGTCGGATTGCGTAAAACAGATAAAAAAAATTAATAGTTGAGAAGAAACTAAAACTCAGAAAATGTGAAGAAATAATCTTTGAATAAATATGGACATGATAATTATATCATCAGGAAAAATGAATATAAATACTGACACATTATGTAGAAAATATAAAGAACCAATTAGGATGTATTCCTTAATAATGAAGGTGCAAAATAAATTGCCGAACGATATAAAAATAAACAATGTTTATAAGAAGGATAATATAAATAGTGAAAGGTTTCACGGCTAATGTGAACCATTAAATTGAGAAGCCGAGGGCGTTAAAATGTATAAAAGGTCACTTGTGGTTGACTAAATATGGAGATTGTGAGATATAGTTATGTTGGAAATCTTGTAAGTATAAGTATTCTATTCTTGCCATTTCTGACTAGAAGTATCTGTGTCTGAAGAAGTTGTACTAATGACAAATTATGAAGGCAGACATCGCCTCATACACTAGTAACATCTAGATATTGCAAAGGTCATCATATGAAATTGATTCGATTTGGGTCATCGTCGACAGACTGACCAAATCTGCTAATGTCATTCCCGTTAATGATAAATGCAAAAGAGTTATGTCAACATAGTGTGCCTGTATCGAACATCTATATCAAGATCCTCGCTTCGCATCGAATTTCTAGAGATTTGCTCAGAAGTCATTGGGAACGAACCTTGATGAGAGTACTGTTTACCACCCCAAATCGAAGGGACGAGGTAAAGTAACGATAAAAAGTAATATAAGTGCTGTTTTATGTTTGAATGATTGACCTTTGGTAATAGACCGTATAATCGTTTTCCTTTGGAAAGATTATCATTGATAATCATCGTATTAAGATTGAGATCGAATCTTGTTAGGATCTAAATATTAGAGCATCTGTAAGCAGGAGTTGAGATAAAGACACCCGACAAACACCCATTGTGAGTTGGACATGTCTTTTAGGTTTAAGGTTTCCTATGATGGCGAACCTAACCTTACAAAATACCCGACCCGCGAGATCTGAAATGATTATTGAAATTAGGATCTGATTATTGACTGCCGGTAGTGGGCAAGAGGTTATGTGAATATGAAATGTAGATCTTGAAGTGCCAAATGGGTAGCGAAGTTATGCCACAATTTTTAACCTTGGAAAAATGAATTCATGATCTGACAAATCATGGGATATAAGTCCCCGTTGTATGGGACCATTGAGATGATGTAAAAGTTGGGATTGAAAGGCATTTAAGCTGGATCTACCCTAGGACTTCAAAAGCTGCGTGAATTATGTTTCGTAAATCGAAGTTGATGGAATATCTATCAAGTGAAAATCTGATCGTTTCTTAGTAAAGCTTAGATCGGCGAAAAGTTGCATTCATCAGAAACCCGTGAACATCATGGATAGAGAAAGTAAGTCAACATTTAGCCTGATCTTATTCCTGTAGTTATGTTTGATGAAACTCGCGTATTGTAATGAATTACACTTGTGAGAAAAGACCGAATGTGGAGGAAATACCCACATGGCTTTAACTCTATAAAAAGCGAGTAGTAAGGTAAGATGATCTTTGAGGACAAAGATCCTGTTTAGGGGTAAATGCTGTGACAATCCGTCAATTTATGGTTGATATTTTATTCTCGAATATTATTTAAAAACATTATTTTAATGTTACATTATGAACTCACTTATTTTTGGGAAGTAATTCGGATTTACGTCTTGAAGTAGCATCGACTACGTCTAAACCGGAGGATTCAACGTTACGTGCTTACGTTTACATATACCGTCCTTGGTGACAGTCCGACATTTCAGAAAATAAATTTATCCGTAAATATTATTTTGGAGTTTTAAATTTGTGTTGGTTCTTAAACTCACAAATTTACGAGAATAGATTAGGACTTACGATTTTATTTTAACGTCCTTTACGACTAAACCGGAAACCCTAGGATTACGTATTTATGTTTTCGAACTCCGTTTTTGATGAGACAATTTTTATTAGATTCGTTTTGTGCTGTTGATTCATAATTTATAAAAACATTTTTCGTAAAACGACCCGAGGGCACGCAAGTCGAGGAAACTAGAATCGAGGAGTACCCGTAATTAAATGGGGATGAGACAAGTGGGACACTTGCCCCACTCCCACAAAACCCACGGCTACAATACTCCACCAAGCTAACTTGGTGTCAAGTTTTAACTTATGAAGTGTACACTTGTCACACAAGCTTACAAGGTAAGCTACCACTCAACAAAACCACCAAATGATAAACCACCTCCTCATTCTCACAACATGCAAATCCACTTAATCTCTCTCTCTTGGCTCTCAAAAGTACCGTCCCATTTATCCCCTTAAACCACCACTTTTGGTCAAATTTAACCATAAATCTCATGTTAATTCTACATATGTTGAAGCCCTCTTGAAACCCTATTGATTGGTGGTGATTATAACATCCAAGGAGGAGTTTCTATGGAGTATTAGGGCTGATTTTCCACAAGGTGTTCATGAAGAATGGTGGTCTTGAAGATGGTCATGGTTATTCCCAAGTTTCTCCATCAAAATCTATGTCCAAATCACAACCTACATCAACATGGTGGTATAAAGATTGTCCTACTCATCCTCTTGTTATTTATGATTATGTAATCTTGTATTTCTTTCACTTATGTATATGTATATGATGATGAATGATGATTAAAAATATTATGTGGGGATTTGGTGTTGATAAACATGCTTAAAAAGATGAAAAACTATAAGAAACAAGGTTAAAATCTTGCTTAATTTAGATGGTTGTATAAAACAGTAAAGAACCATATGGTAAACTGGTAAAATGACTTGAATAAATTGATATACAGTAAGCTATGGGTCTTGTACACATGTGAGAGTTGGACATGCAATGGAATCATTGTAATGAGTGTGATATGATCAAAACAAGTTTAGAGTACCGATCTGAGTTCACTGTTTTGGACGATTTTTAGAAAATACTTGGAAGATGATTCAACAGTAGCTATAGAATAGTTAAATGGATCAAATATCATGTAGTTTATGTGATAAAAATTTGAGCTTCTATCTCTATATAGAATTCTAGATATGGCAGTTTTGGTGAAGATGAAGATAAAAATCAGATTTTGAGAATTAAAGTTTATTATTATTATATAAGCACTCAAAGTTATATTGTATAAAATGTAAAATAAAAACCCACTAACTTATGGATTTTATTTATATGAATATGTAAAAGGTTAAATAAGTGTATAAATTATAAAAATAGTAATGGAATAATACTTATAAGTAATAAAAACTATAAACTTGATTTTTACGACTTTTTCGGCTATTACCGTAAAATTAACGTTTTTCGCCAATTAAAACTTAGACGATCAAACCCGTCTAATGTAAAGTTTTTAAAAGTCATATACTGATATATAAGTATCTAATACAAGTAAAAACCGATAAAACCCGAACTATAGACCATACGGACATTAACGAGCTAAATAAGCATATTGGACTAATAATTGGACTAAATAAGTTAAACACTTATAAAAAGAACTCATAGGACTTAACCCATTTAGGCCCAACTTGTAAAGTGTAGATACTGATAATATAAGTATAACATGGATTAATACAAGATAAAGAACTTATAATAAGTTTATTGGACTTAAAACACGTAAATAGGTAAAACTAGTAAACTAGTATAAAAGTTATCGACACATAACATTAAAATGAGTAAACGAGAATATGTAAACCCACTTGATCATCCTATATATAATCATCATATGTATACATAATTGTTATTTTTATAAAGTCATTGGACAAGATTCTAAGACGAATATTATTTGTCTAGGTTTCCGTGATTGAAGCACGTGCCGTACGTCCGAATTGCCGATAACCCGCCTTCCCACATCAACGTGAGTTCATAGCCTCGCACTCTTTTAAATGTTTTTATGAAATGTTTTATAAACCCGCGAGGGAGATAACATGTTAGTTTTTATAAAATAGGACACCATTTGTCCCGATTGTTTGTTTATTGATTTGGACCCGAATGATTGAATGACCCGATTGTATGCCCCGATAAATGATTAAAGGACCCGATAGATGAAATTAAATGGATTATTAAAGTTAGGTTATGTCACTAAAAGTCCCATTAGCATGAATTGTGAACTACCGGGATTTGGTAGACGCTTATGCATTTAATAATACTATTTGGGGACGATCACCCCAGTTCGCGCCTTGACGGTTGATCCCCGTCGTGCCACATTGATTGATAAGCGAATTTATGTATGAGAAGATTTCCATAGCGTGACCTTTGTGACGACACGCTACTTTAGATGGGCAAATTGAGTATCAGGTTAGCTACCCGTTGTTGGTTTAGTAAGGTAACAATGTCATGCGGCTTATAATAATCCAATTACCGAAATACTAATAGACGCACCGAATTACGAGGTATTGCCTGACTAGCAATACAGGGTCATACTATTGATATTATGTTCGTGTTTTGGTTTTCATAACCATATTCATATAACGGTTTTTATTTTCATACAACGTCATAAGACGTATTGTATGATGTTTTTACGACATTGGCTCGTATAATATTTTTAAGGCAAACGCCTATATTATGATTTTGATGAAGATTTGTATAAAATGACTTTGGCTATTTTATGGCCTATTACAATGATTTGTACAAAATGATTTTCAGTAATAATTTTATACTGATATTAAATTGATGGATTTCATTGAACTCTATGAATTCACTCGGCGTTATCGCTGACCTTTTCTTTTAACATGTTTTATCTTAGGTACTTGAAGGTAATTCTCGGGAAGACAACAAGAATTCATGGCCCGCACTAAAATATTAATTTCCATTCAAATGCTTTGTAAAACCTGTATTAAATACAATGACTTGGGACCGATGTAACTTTGATATTTATGAATGGAAATGCTTTTATTATTAAACGACACGATTTTTAAGCGTTGTCTATGATGTGAGTAATGTGCTATCCCGTAACACCAACTAGTCTTCCGATGTATTGAGTTGTATAAATTTGGGGGTGTTACAAATAGTCAAATATGCAAGCATATTATGTTGATCATTGAATTCCAACAAAGCATCAGTAGATCTAAATTTTTGCGCCATTGATGTATGTAAAAAGCTTTGAATGAAGGCAAAGGTTAATATGAGTGAAAATAATGTGACACAAATATGCAAGTTGCTCTGTACAAGATATGGTGAGCCAAATATATAGTAAAAATAAATGGGATGTGATTGGTTGAAAAATGAGGTAAGTGAGAAAATTTCTCAAAAGTAATCATGAAAATATTTGAAAAATTACAACTTATCTCATAACAATTAAAGAGAATAACCACTCCCCAAAAATTACGGCTCAAAATCTCACAAAAATAACAACTATGTGGGACCTAGTGTTTTTCAACGGTAAAAAAGTTTTGTTAGCGACAACGCTTATATGTGTCAGCGTTTAGAATGGCTTTGTCTGGGATAAAATGTTCTTTTCACTGTATAGAATTTCACAAGTTATAAGGCAAAAAATAAAAAGAAACATAAAAGACCTAACAAAGATTTTAATCCTAAGGAAAGCAACTTTTAACCTCAATGACTGATCATCACAAGCACTATCTAATCATGCACACTTGCTTAAGCAAGATAGACATAATTGTCCTCAAGTGTCCCTTGCTTACACTTTTTAGCGGATAGAATGCCTTTGTCAGCGGATAGAAAACTATAGTGAAAAATCTAACTTTACAAAGAATCATAACAGTCCACATCCTGTACATGTTTTTACTTTAATTTCAAAAACCACATTTTAAGGATTGGTCATTCCAATACTTGAAACCATGTAATGAAATCTCCCAACATCAAAAGGTTTAGTTAAAAGATCAGAAACATTTTGTTCTATGTCAATTTTATTAGGAAGAATTAAACTTTTTCTGTAACACCCCCACAATTGCTATGCGCAGCGGAACTACAACAATGGGTGCTACACAGTATTCATTGCACACAAGATATATCAAACGACGCTAAAAAGACGTCAACTTAAAACTTGAAATTAAAATTGTTAGATGATACATGTCCACGGTTTTTCCAACCCCAATTAGTACACAGAGTTTAGCGTTTTCGGTCCCCATGAATCTCAACCCAAGAATTTCAGTTTACAACCACATGACATTAAACTTAAAAAAAAAAATTGTTTAAGTAGAAAAGGAGGGAAAAACAAGCGGACACCAAGCCGTACACACAACATCCATCCCATGCATGCTCCATCCTACACCTCAGCGGTTACCTGAAACACATGCCAAAATTTTGGTCAACGAAAACGTTGAGTGGAATTCATAGGTTTTTCAATCCATTTGAACGTATATAAAATAAAAACCATTCGTGATCATTTATAGTCTTGTCGATCAAACAAACTATAATCAGGATACTGACAATTGTGTTTAAGCTCATGACACTAATCCGTTAACTCAATCACCCGCGTAATAAATACCGGCGTGATTCAGATGAAACCAGTGCCCCTTCTAAAGGCATCAGTTGCAATTATACCTTATTTCTCATACAAAATAATCTACCGCAGAACTTACTAAAAGTACAGCTTCTCGGCTAGCATTGGGTCGTTAACCCCGTAGTACTACAAATTGCATAAGCGGCTATTTCCCCCTACTCGAGGGCAGGACAATAGTTAATAGTTCATGATTTTAGGGACTTTTGCAACTTTGGTACTCAACACAATTTCTAAGGCAACTTTCGGGTCTAACAATCATTCTTGATATACGTTCCTTTTAAAAACTAGCATGCATTTCCCTCGTGGGTAAAACAATTTGAAATAAATATAAGCGAGGCTATAAATTCACACCTTATATCTTAAGTAGTCGGTAGTTCGAGGGATGATCACTGACGACGAAACGGATGCCCGGTTAAATCAACACCTATCACAAATAACGCGTAATGAGTAATCTCATTTTAAATACTTACGGTACTGTATAAAATACATATATACTAGTCACTTAGGACAAGTATAACTCACGCCAAAAAAAAAAAAACAACAAGTATCACACATTTTATACCATTCGTTCTCATTACTTATGTTGTCCATTTTTACTCATTCTCGCCGGTACTCGACTAAAGTACGGGCTGTTTTACCTTATTTAACCACACTTATAAAATTTGAAAAAATTCTCAAAAATCCTATAAGACCTGTAGATAACATGTTTTTAAGCCCAATAAAAGTTTTTACTTTTACGACCCGTTACGCAACATTTTTCCAACACTACATTTTACAGGCTGAAATTGTACTTCGACCAATTTTGACCTCTTTGACCTATATGAAATGCACATTTGACTTCGTTGACTCCTAAGTCAACTTATAGACTCATTTTTACAGGTTTGGGACCAAATTTTGACCCTTGACCATTTACCAATTTATATTTGTGACCCTCGGGATTTGACTAAAACTTTACGTAAATTCGGATTACGAAAGTCCTCGTCTCCCGGTACTCGATCTTTAAAACCTCATAACTTTTAGCTCGTTTTGAGTCACGGGCTCTACCTTATACCAAATTAAAGCTAGGAAGACCCTCTATAACTACATTTAGTTTTCAAGTCCTGGAAGAAAAATCATTTTTATGAAATGGACCTAAAGTTTCTGCCTAAAAATGACCATACCAAAAACACACTTAGGCTCGATTCCAAACCTTCTAACCACCACTAAACATCATCCTAAGCCTTCCCAAACATATCCTAACACCAAATTTCAGTCCTACCCCTATTGATCAACCAATCTCAAAATCAAAAATTCAAAGAAATGAACATGCAACTAATTAAACCTATGTAAAACATCCTAAAACAATAAACCAAACATAAGAACAACACTCAAAATCAACAACCACCATGGCTCCCCAAACACCCCCATTGCCGTGGGGTTTGGGTGCCCCAATCACCACAACCAAATTGATTTTGGTGGGTTTTCTTGGTGTTTATGCATCCATAACTCATAAAATCAACATGCATTAGCACATTTAGCCACAAAAACGAATTTGGATCATCTTGAAAAATCTTGGAAAATTTTTGTTAGTGCATGTGGGATTTGAGCACATAGAAATGTAGGGAATGACCAAATTAGATGTGGTCTAACCTTAGTTTTTATGAAAATCAAGTGGAAAAAGATTTTTGGTGGATTTCTTGGTGTTCTTGGGGTGTCCGTCGGCTAGAGAGAGCAAGGAGGGAGAGAGAGTTTAAATTTTGGTGAAAATATTGTATGTGTTTGTGTTTGTGTGATTTTTGGCCTTTTTGGTGGGTTGGGAGGGGCCTTTTTGCAATATTTAGTTTCTTTTGGCCTTAAATGGAAAACGTCCTCAAAACTTTGCGGTTTCGACTCATTTGTCAATTTTGAAAATTTTACGGGAGTCGGAAATCTTCCCGAACGCTCCAAAATATTTTTGGGATACTTTAAATGTACTCGGAAGGCTATAAAACTCACCCGACTCAACTTAACACGAACCGTAAATAAAATTCTCGAAAAATTACATTATCGATAAATCGTCAAAATTATATAAAATTGGGCATCCCTCGGGATCGTAATCGTCATCGTCCTTCTTAAAACGTCAATCGTAAAAATTATAACCTCGAACATCGGCTTTAACCAAAATACTTATAAATATAGAATTTAAAATTTATTAAAAATTTCAAAAATTAGCGTAATTTAGGGTATCGTTAATGACCTCGATTCTAGGGTGTCACATCCACCCCTCCTTAAAGAGAGCGACGTCCCGGCGCTCGCCTCTTCTTGTACTCACATTTCGTGCTACTGGAACAGATGAGGATACCTTTCCTTGAAAAAGTCCTCACGTTCCCAGGTGTATTCCGGTCCACGCTTAGAATTCCATCGGACTTTCACAATAGGAATCCTACTACGCTTCAACCGCTTGACCTCCCGGTCCATAATTTCCACAGGTTCTTCCACAAAGTGCATTTTGTCGTCTAGTCGAATCTCGTCCAAAGGAATCACCAATTCCTTGTCCGCCAAACTCTTCTTCAGGTTCGATACGTGAAACGTGTCATGAATAGCACTAAGCTCGGTCGGCAATTCTAACTTGTACGCTACCGGTCCAATTCGTTCAACGATCTTAAACGGTCCAATATACCTCGGACTCAACTTTCCTTTCTTCCCAAAACGAATTACACCCTTCCACGGCGATACCTTGAGCATAACCATATCTCCAACTTCAAACTCCAACGGTTTCCTTCGGTTATCGGCATAACTCTTCTGTCGGCTTCTCGCAGCAAGTAGTCGGTTCTTGATTTGCACAATCTTCTCTGTCGTTTCTAAAACCATTTCGGGTCCAGTCAATTGACTTTCCCCTACTTCACTCCAACACACAGGCGATCTACACTTCCTTCCATACAATGCTTCGAACGGTGCCGCTTTGATACTCGCATGATAACTATTATTGTACGAAAATTCCACTAGAGGCAAGTGGCGTTCCCAACTTCCTCCAAAATCGATCACGCATGCTCGGAGCATGTCCTCCATCGTTTGAATAGTTCGTTCACTCTGGCCGTCAGTCTCCGGGTGATAAGCCGTGCTTAAACTTAGTTCAGTGCCCATCGCACGTTGAAGCGATTTCCAAAATTCCGACGTAAATCTACTGTCGCGATCCGAAATGATCGATAACGGCACTCCATGTCTACAGACGATCTCCTTCACGTACACGCTGGCGAGTCTTTCCATGATGTCCGTCTTCTTCATAGGTAAGAAATGAGCAGATTTCGTCAACCTGTCCACAATTACCCATATCATATCGCTTCCACTAGGAGTCCTAGGTAAACCCGTCACGAAATCCATTGCGATTTTCTCCCATTTCCATTCTGGGATTTCTGGTTGTACCAACAATCCAGATGGTTTCTTATGTTCTGCCTGAACCTTCGCGCAAGTCAAACACTTACTAACGTAACGAGCAATATCCGCCTTCATATTCGGCCACCAATAAACTTTCTTCAGGTCGTGGTACATCTTATCCAATCCAGGATGTATCGAATACTTCGACTTATGCGACTCATTCATAACCAATTCTCGAACTCCAGGCTTTCCTTCCTCAGATGAACACAATGGTAACCAAATCCGATTCTCAAAATATCTTAGTCCGTCAGACCTAATCACGAAAAGAGGTTTCAACATTCGTCCCAAGTTCTCGGCTTCAACATTCCCTTTCATTAGTCCTCTCTCCTGAGCCTTCAGTATGGTTTCGGTTAAGTCAACGCTCTCAGTCATCACTAAAGCTCTAACCCTCAAAGGTTTCTCCCGTTCTTTCCTACTCAGTGCATCCGCTACAACATTCGCCTTGCCAGGGTGGTAGCGAATTTCGCAGTCATAATCACTCAGTAGTTCAACCCATCGTCTTTGTCGCATATTCAACTCCTTTTGATCTAAAATGTGCTGCAAACTCTTGTGATCAGTGAATACAACACACTTTGTCCCATACAGATAGTGTCTCCACAATTTCAACGCAAAAACTACCGCTCCTAATTCCAAATCGTGCGTCGTGTAGTTCTCCTCATTCTTCCTTAGTTGCCTCGACGCGTAAGCTATCACCTTCTCACGTTGCATTAATACCGCTCCATAACCTTTACGAGACGCATCACAATACACTACGAAGTCTTCGGTTCCTTCAGGCAATGATAAAATCGGTGTGGAACATAACTTATCCTTGAGCGTTTCGAAAGCAAGCTCTTCCTCATTTCCCCATTCATACACCCTATTCTTTTCGGTAAGCCTCGTCAATGGTTTTGCAATCAAAGAAAATCCTTCGATAAACCTTCGATAATACCCCGCTAAACCCAGAAATTGTCGAACTTCAGTCGGCGTCGTCGGTGCTGACCATTCCCTGATCGCTACGATCTTGGCAGGATCTACACGAACTCCCTCACTATCAATCACATGACCTAGAAACTGCACTGATTCCAACCAAAATTCACACTTAGAGAATTTTGCATACAGCTTCTCCTTCCTTAACAACTCCAAAATCTTTCTCAGGTGCTTCTCGTGCTCCTCCTTACTTTTAGAGTAAATAAGTATATCGTCGATGAAAACAATAACAAACTTATCTAGATACGGCTTACACACGCGATTCATAAGGTCCATGAATACAGCAGGCGCGTTCGTCAACCCAAACGGCATCACTCGAAATTCAAAGTGTCCATACCGCGTACGAAAGGCAGTTACAGCAATATCCTCCTCTCTTACACGCAGTTGATGATACCCTGATCTTAAATCGATCTTTGAGTATACACTGGAACCTTGCAATTGATCGAACAAATCATCAATCCTCGGCAATGGGTACCGATTCTTAACCGTCAGCTTATTGAGTTCCCTATAGTCAATACACATTCGAAACGAACCATCTTTCTTCTTTACGAACAACACTGGCGCTCCCCAAGGTGATGAGCTCGGCCTAATAAATCCTTTGTCCATCAATTCCTTCAATAGATCCGATAACTCCTTTAACTCAGATGGTGCTAAGCGATAAGGTGCACGTGCAACCGGCGCAGCTCCTGGCACTAAATCAATTCGAAACTCGACCTCACGGTTAGGCGGTAAACCTGGCAACTCGTCTGGAAAAACGTCCGGATACTCGCAAATAACTGGTACCTCTTCAATCCTTGCCTCTAAATCACCATCACTCGAAACCTGTGCCAAAAACACATCGCATCCGCTCTCTACGTACTTCATCATCTTTAAACACGAAATCACCTTCAAACGAGAAGTGCATTCGTCTCCCTTTATCGTCAAAACCTTGTTCCTCAACGGAATCTGAACCAATCTCTCGCCACAAACGATCATAGCACTGTGCGCCATTAGCCAATCCATTCCCACAATCACATCAAACGATCCTAGCTCTATAGGCATCAAGTCGATTTTAAAAGCGTAATTTCCTAACTTCAAGGTACACCCTTTCAGTATAGAATTCGTACTAACAATTTTTCCATCGGCTAACTCAACGTTATAACTAGTCGTTAACAACACCGGTTTTCTATCGATATGACGACTAAATTTAACATCTATAAAACTCTTGTCGGAGCCAGAATCAAACAAAATACTAGCATAACAAGCGTCTAGCAAAAACGTACCGGTAACCACATTTGGACCCTGTGGTTTATCAGCAGTTCCCACTTGATACACAGCAGCCGCATTATTACCTCCCCGCCTGTTTCCTGCCTTCGGGCAATTCGCTTGCACATGCCCTCTTTCTCCACAACTATAACATCCTCTCATCCTGATAGCATTAGCCCCAGTGGCTACACCTCCCGTTCGACAACCAGATGTCCTATGACCTGCCTTTCCACACTTGCCGCATGCCGGCGGGCAATTTCCAACATGATACAAATTGCACTTACCACAATGGGGATTCACTTTTGCACCTCTAGGGTTCGTCACTGCCCTCATCCCTTCGTTCCTTCTCTGATTAAACTGTTAATTACGGTTCGGCCCATGGTTGTTTCGATTTCCACCTCGGTTCTGGCCTTGGGATTGATTGCCTTGTGCCGCTTCCCATTTCCTTTTGTTGCCCTCAGCAATGTAGTTTTGCTTGTCCTGAAGCTTAACGTCCATCAAAGCGTGAGCCATTTGAACCGCTTCATCAAACGTTCCAGGTTTTGACGAAGTTGTTTCACCTTTGATATTGCTAGATAAACCCTTAATATACTGCTTCATTTTCTTGGCATCATTGGCAAATATGTCCGGACACAAAAGACTTAACTCATTGAATCTCCTGGTGTAAGCAGCTATATCGTTGTTCTTCAAGGTTAAGTGCCTCAATTCGTCCTCCAATTGCCCCAATTCCTCCTCTGGGCAAAACTTCTTAGTCAACAAAGCCTTGGTCGCATTCCACGTCCTTGCATTCGCTACAGCCAATCCAACCGTAGCTACCTGAGTATTCCACCAACTTAACGCATCATCGAGAAACGTAGCAGCTGCAAACTTCACTTTATCCGCTTCTGCACAACCACTGATTTCAAACGTACTTTCAACCTTTTCCAACCATCGTCTAAGTTCTAAAGCTCCACCCGTTCCACGGAACTGCGTGGGACCGCACTTCATAAAACTAGAATAGGTACACACTCTCGGGGCTTGCTGTCTCCCCGCGTTCCTTCCCTGGTCCTGATTTCTCCCAGCTCGGTCCGCTTCCAACGCATTTGCTATAGCTTCCTGAATCATGGTGTTAACACGATCGGCGGTCAACTTTGGAGGCATGGTGTTATCGAATATCTCTTTCTGCAAGACAAGGAAAATAGAAAAACAATGTAAGTATTCATATCAAGTTTCCCAGACATAAAATACATACAACGACACATCACTACGGAGTTACTAATATTCATCAATTCACACTACAAAATATCAAATTTAAGACATATCACAGATCATGAAAGGTAACATAGATTGTATTGATAGTTAACCAAAATCGTGACAAGTATTGCCACTACAATCGTTCACCATAAAACTTCAAGTACTTGAGTTTCTCGTCATAATACCATCATACAAAGGTCTAAAATAGTTCTATTACAATGATCAAAGAAAATACAAAACAAGTAACTAGGCATGTGGTGATCCACACGGCCTCTTGGATGGCGGCTCGTCGTCGTCTTCCTCGGTTTCCTCATCACTAACGTCCTCATCCACATCATCCACTTTTCTCTTTCCCTTATCATCTGGCCCACATTCCATTTCCTTTTTCGTCCCTGATGTGGATCCATACTTAATCGCTACCTGATTTCCCACCGAAATACAAGCACCTCCAGTAGGCGGCTGAATCATGAAGTCATTCGCCTCCATCTCCAAATCGTCCACGAATCTCCAATCCGGGGGCAATGAATCTCTCACACGATGCTCCCAACTCTGCATCCTCGACAACCTCACCTGATCCTCCCTAACACGGTCAAGACTAGCACTTAAATTCGCAACCATTGATCTTAAACTGTTGATGTCACTTTTGTTCACATTCCCGTCATACTCAACTCTTGCAGTCCTTTCCAACAGTCTTTGATGTTCCCTCTCAGTCTTATCAAACTTCTTAATTACCCTGGTCTCAACTACAAACCGCTCATACATCAACCTTTCCATCCTCCCCAAACGACCTGCGGGATCCCAGTAGTGTCTCGGTCTCGGAAAGTAGACCCTTGCAATATTCTCATGAATCGATGGCGACTTGGATGACTTGCTGGACTCTCCACTGCTCCCATTACTTTCTCGAACAAATCCTGACACTGTTCTCAAATAATCCTTACAATTGTCCATCGGGCGATTAAAGGGTTGCTGCTCATAACGACCGGTCGGTGGTACCTCATAACCCTTCGGCGAATTCGGGGATTGAAACAAATCGGGTTCGGTCTGGCCTACGGCATCCTCGGGAATGCCATCATCCATTAGCTCCTCGGGCTCTTCTTCGGAATCCTCACTCTCGTCACTACTCATGCTGAAATTATCCACCTCGCTTTCGTCATTGTCGTTTTCCGGCCCTATTTCCTCTTCTGGAGCGATCCATCCATTATCATTGTCCGGCGGGTTCGGAGGAAACGGTCCCCCTTCGTGACCTACGACGTAATCGTTTCCGTTATCGTTAGGCGGTACCTCGGCCATTCCTGCAATAACAGCGAATTTCGGAGGGTACATAAGTAATTATACAATAATTATAAATATATGCATGCAAATGCAATGCAAAGGTGGTACATATGCCCAAAATGTAATAATATGATGCTCATGCATGATTAATACAAAAATTACGATGTCGGATATTTCACGTAAAATTCAACGTCTACATATAGTAATTCCATACTTATGTAATAATTACCCACATATATACTTTACTCAAAAGTATACGTCAAATGCCATAAATACAACAATAAATCTTACCGGAGCCATGCAGGATAGTTGTGTGTGCTTGGACCCTTTCTTACGACACCAAAAGTTATAGTTTAGGATTTTCAAAAACGACCTAGTTCTCTATAACTCGTGGCTCTGATTACCAATCTGTAACACCCCCACAATTGCTATGCGCAGCGGAACTACAACAATGGGTGCTACACAGTATTCATTGCACACAAGATATATCAAACGACGCTAAAAAGACGTCAACTTAAAACTTGAAATTAAAATTGTTAGATGATACATGTCCACGGTTTTTCCAACCCCAATTAGTACACAGAGTTTAGCGTTTTCGGTCCCCATGAATCTCAACCCAAGAATTTCAGTTTACAACCACATGACATTAAACTTAAAAAAAAAAATTGTTTAAGTAGAAAAGGAGGGAAAAACAAGCGGACACCAAGCCGTACACACAACATCCATCCCATGCATGCTCCATCCTATACCTCAGCGGTCACCTGAAACACATGCCAAAATTTTGGTCAACGAAAACGTTGAGTGGAATTCATAGGTTTTTCAATCCATTTGAACGTATATAAAATAAAAACCATTCGTGATCATTTATAGTCTTGTCGATCAAACAAACTATAATCAGGATACTGACAATTGTGTTTAAGCTCATGACACTAATCCGTTAACTCAATCACCCGCGTAATAAATACCGGCGTGATTCAGATGAAACCAGTGCCCCTTCTAAAGGCATCAGTTGCAATTATACCTTATTTCTCATACAAAATAATCTACCGCAGAACTTACTAAAAGTACAGCTTCTCGGCTAGCATTGGGTCGTTAACCCCGTAGTACTACAAATTGCATAAGCGGCTATTTCCCCCTACTCGAGGGCAGGACAATAGTTAATAGTTCATGATTTTAGGGACTTTTGCAACTTTGGTACTCAACACAATTTCTAAGGCAACTTTCGGGTCTAACAATCATTCATGATATACGTTCCTTTTAAAAACTAGCATGCATTTCCCTCGCGGGTAAAACAATTTGAAATAAATATAAGCGAGGCTATAAATTCACACCTTATATCTTAAGTTTTCGGTAGTTCGAGGGATGATCACTGACGACGAAACGGATGCCCGGTTAAATCAACACCTATCACAAATAACGCGTAATGAGTAATCTCATTTTAAATACTTACGGTACTGTATAAAATACATATATACTAGTCACTTAGGACAAGTATAACTCACGCCAAAAAAAAAAAAAAAAAAACAACAAGTATCACACATTTTATACCATTCGTTCTCATTACTTATGTTGTCCATTTTTACTCATTCTCGCCGGTACTCGACTAAAGTACGGGCTGTTTTACCTTATTTAACCACACTTATAAAATTTGACAAAATTCTCAAAAATCCTATAAGACCTGTAGATAACATGTTTTTAAGCCCAATAAAAGTTTTTACTTTTACGACCCGTTACGCAACATTTTTCCAACACTACATTTTACGGGCTGAAATTGTACTTCGACCAATTTTGACCTCTTTGACCTATATGAAATGCACATTTGACTTCGTTGACTCCTAAGTCAACTTATAGACTCATTTTTACAGGTTTGGGACCAAATTTTGACCCTTGACCATTTACCAATTTATATTTGTGACCCTCGGGATTTGACTAAAACTTTACGTAAATTCGGATTACGAAAGTCCTCGTCTCCCGGTACTCGATCTTTAAAACCTCATAACTTTTAGCTCGTTTTGAGTCACGGGCTCTACCTTATACCAAATTAAAGCTAGGAAGACCCTCTATAACTACATTTAGTTTTCAAGTCCTGGAAGAAAAATCATTTTTATGAAATGGACCTAAAGTTTCTGCCTAAAAATGACCATACCAAAAACACACTTAGGCTCGATTCCAAACCTTCTAACCACCACTAAACATCATCCTAAGCCTTCCCAAACATATCCTAACACCAAATTTCAGTCCTACCCCTATTGATCAACCAATCTCAAAATCAAAAATTCAAAGAAATGAACATACAACTAATTAAACCTATGTAAAACATCCTAAAACAATAAACCAAACATAAGAACAACACTCAAAATCAACAACCACCATGGCTCCCCAAACACCCCCATTGCCGTGGGGTTTGGGTGCCCCAATCACCACAACCAAATTGATTTTGGTGGGTTTTCTTGGTGTTTATGCATCCATAACTCATAAAATCAACATGCATTAGCACATTTAGCCACAAAAACGAATTTGGATCATCTTGAAAAATCTTGGAAAATTTTTGTTAGTGCATGTGGGATTTGAGCACATAGAAATGTAGGGAATGACCAAATTAGATGTGGTCTAACCTTAGTTTTTATGAAAATCAAGTGGAAAAAGATTTTTGGTGGATTTCTTGGTGTTCTTGGGGTGTCCGTCGGCTAGAGAGAGCAAGGAGGGAGAGAGAGTTTAAATTTTGGTGAAAATATTGTATGTGTTTGTGTTTGTGTGAATTTTGGCCTTTTTGGTGGGTTGGGAGGGGCCTTTTTGCAATATTTAGTTTCTTTTGGCCTTAAATGGAAAACGTCCTCAAAACTTTGCGGTTTCGACTCATTTGTCAATTTTGAAAATTTTACGGGAGTCGGAAATCTTCCCGAACGCTCCAAAATATTTTTGGGATACTTTAAATGTACTCGGAAGGCTATAAAACTCACCCGACTCAACTTAACACGAACCGTAAATAAAATTCTCGAAAAATTACATTATCGATAAATCGTCAAAATTATATAAAATTGGGCATCCCTCGGGATCGTAATCGTCATCGTCCTTCTTAAAACGTCAATCGTAAAAATTATAACCTCGAACATCGGCTTTAACCAAAATACTTATAAATATAGAATTTAAAATTTATTAAAAATTTCAAAAATTAGCGTAATTTAGGGTATCGTTAATGACCTCGATTCTAGGGTGTCACATTTTCAAAACAATCCCTTATGAAATGATGCCTGATTTCTATGTGTTTGGTTTTATAATGATGTACAAGATTCTTAATTATACACAATGTAATGTTATTATATACAAAAATATTAGTATGCATAAAATTGTACCCATAATCCAACAGCTGATTTTAAATCCATGGCACATGCCCACAACATGCAGCAGTTGCTACATACTGACGTGCACATGCACACACAGCAAACATGATATCAGGCCTTGAATTTGTAAGATACATCAATGAACCAATCATTGATCTATAATGCCCGACATCAACTTCCTTTCCATCTCCAATCTTTCCCCAGGGGTGTTCCTTATCCATGGGTGTGCTAGCCCGTTTTTTATGGGGAGAGAAACCAAATTTTTCAAAATTCAGCCACATATTTTTCTTGAGAGATAAAAATACCATCTTATTTTTTTTGAACTTGTAAACCATGAAAGAAGTTCATCTCTCCTATAGTACTCATCTGAAATTTATCTGTCATCAGCTTAGATAAATCATCACTCATCCTTTGGTTAGATGAACCAAAGATAATATAATCAACATAGACCTACACAAGAAGAATATCCTTCCCATCTTGCTTTATGATTAAGGTCTGGTCTATGTGCCCCTCTTATAGCCATTTTCTACTAAGTATGTGGAAAGTGTACCATACTAATCTCTATGGGCCTGATGAAGGCTATACATAGGCTTTTTCACTCTATGAACCTTGTTTGGATGCTCAGGATCTTCAAAACTAGGAGGCTGCATCACATAAACTTCTTCTTTGATTGTTCCATACAAGAATGAACTCTTCATGTCCATTTGGTAGACTTTGAAACCCATGCAAGATGCATAGGCTAGGAAATTCCTTATTGCTTCAATCCTAGCAACATGTGCAAAAACCTCTTCATAGTCAATACATTTTTCTTGTTTGTATCCCTGAGCAACCAATCTTGTCGTGTTTATAATCATAATACCTCTTTCATCTTTCTTGTTCCTTAGAACCCAACGTGCTCCTATAGGCCTGACATGTGTTAGACAGTCAACCAATTCCCAAACATCTTGAATAGCAAATTGGTGAAGCTCATCCAGCATTGCTTCCACCCAACTTTCTTCTTTAAGAGCATCAAAAATATTCTTAGGTTCTGATTGTGATAGAAAACATTCTAACAAACATTCTTGAATTAAAGGGGTATCTTGCTTCTTGTGAATATTGGGAATAAATCCACCTTGAATCTTCTTTTTCCCTCTAGTCTGAACAGGAGTATTAATATCACCAATAATTTGAGTGGGAGGATGAACTTTAGCCACCTTAGTAAGAATTCCTCCCCCAAATATTGGGTTGTATTGAACTGTGGATTCCAGATTGCCAAGATCACTGTTGGGCCAATGAAAGTTTTAACTATGGCCCGGTCTAGATTTGTTTAATTAGACTAAGTGTTTACTGATCGCTGAGAGGACCAGCGACAGAAACCAGACCAGTGGAAGGCAAAGCCTCAGCTGGCACACCAGGAACATTCAAGTCAAAGACAACGTCAGAGAAGTCGAAGACAATCTGAAGTCATACTCACCAGCGATTATGGATAGCTGGGATGTTGAAGGAATGTGCTGGTGTTCAAGAATCTCTGAGTTGACAACACTCAGAGATCACTTAAGAACCCTAGAAGTCTAGGACAAGCAAAGCTTGTACAATCCATTTATAGTTTAGGCGGAAGAATCTACCAAGTGTTTTGAGCTGGACAAAACAAGAGATCCAAGATAAAGTCTAGTACGACCTAGTGGGACAAAAGGTGAACAGTTTGCAGAACTGTTCACCTAAAGTTGTTTAAAGGTATGTCTCGATTTGGACATGCATTTAATACGTTGTACTCTTCCATTCAGAAGGTGACACGTATCAACTACTCCCACTAAGGAAGCAACCTCGTACACTATAAATAGGAGTGAGAAAGAAAAATTAAATCAACCCTTGTGCTTGGATAACTTATCTAAGTTCTTTCTCACCTTGGAACCGCTGAGCCCTCATCTGTCTACCAGCGTCTCATTGGTTCCCTTGTAAACTTGAGTCTCGAATCTAGTTTACTTGTTCTAGGGTTCATTTCTTGTTGTCATTCAACGAGTGTATTCATAGCACTTTGTAATACTTTGTTTATAATACTTAATAAAGCATTACGCGTTTGAAAAGTATTTCATTGTGTTTCGTGGTTACAAGAGTTATAGTTTATCAACAATTGTCATATTAATAGACTTTCAATTGGTATCAGAGCGGTTTGATTTATAAAACTTTTCATAAACCGTTCTTGTTTTTAAAATCAAGATCTTAATATGGCTGATACTATACCTCCTCCACCTTTTGGTCAAACTAGCCTAGGTACCACTTCGAACACCATACCGGCCACCACATGTACTACCATGCCTACACCAGTTGTAAGCACTGGTAATAATGATGATGACCTTCCCCAACTACTTGATGATCGAGGGGGGTCACATGTGTCCAATGTACCAACATTCGATGAAGAGGATTTTTCAAGTTGGAAAAGTGAATTTCTTATATATTTAGATGGCTTAGAACCCTTCTTGATAGAAATCTTAGAAAATGGTCCCTATGTACCACTGGCTGTTTCCTCTACCCCTGAGAGACCCATTAAGAAGCCTGTTAAGAAATGGTCTCTAGCGGATAGACGTCTGGCTAACCAGGACAAGAGACTCAAAAGTATCATAGTCTCTTGCCTACCCAAGGACATTATGAAGTCCATCATTAAATGCAACTCTGCTAAGGAGATATGGACTGAATTAGTTCTAGGGTATGAAGGTCCAGAGGAAACAAAAGAAACCAAAATCCAAGCCCTTAGACTTAAGTTTAATGCTTTTAAAGCTTTGGAAACAGAAACTGTTGCACAAACTTATACTAGGCTTAAGATTTTGTTGAATGATTTGGGAAACAATGGAGTTGTTCTACCTAAGGCCAAGGTTAATGCTACTTTTTTCAATAGTTTACCTAGAAAATGGCTTAGCCTAAATCAGACCTTAAGAGCAAACAATGCTATAAAGAATGATACTTTAGCTCAACTGTTTGGTAGATATAACTATGAAGAAGGGCTAATTGACTCTATTTACAAATCAGAGACTAACAGGTTCACCACCAATATCACTGGTTCAAAAGCTCTTGTTGCTAACCATTCCTTTCAGGACAACGACTCTGACATAGAAGAGGACACTAGAAGTAGTCAAGAATTTTTTGATGAATTACATGCTGAGTTCCATGACAGAGCTCTTCTAGCTGACCAAAAGAGGTACTACAAAAGATCCGGTAGAGTTAGAGCTGCAAAGGTTGATAAATCCAAGGTGTCATGCTACACTTGTGGAAAGACTGGTCACTATCAGAAGGATTGTTGGTCAAACAAAACCTCCTCTCCAAGCTTCCCTTCATCCAGCAACAATGTAACACCCCCAAATTTATACAACTCAATACAACGGAAGACTCGTTGGTGTTACGGGATAGAACATTACTCACATCATAGACAACACATAAAAATCGCGTCGTTTAATAATAAAAGCATTTCCATTCATAAATATCAAAGTTACATAGGTCCCAAGTCATTACATTTCATACAGGTTTTACAAAGCATTTGAATGGAAATTTATTGTTTAAGTGCGGGCCATGAATTCTTATTGTCTTCCCGAGAATTACCTTCAAGTACCTGAGACAAAACATGTTAAAAGAAAAGGTCAGCGATAACGCCGAGTGAATTCATAGAGTTTAATAAAATCCATCAATATAATATCAGTATAAAATTATTACTGAAAATCATTTTGTACAAATCTTTGTAATAGGCCATAAAATAGCCAAAGTCATTTTTATACAAATTCTTATCGAAAATCATAATATAGGAATTTGCCTTAAAAATCATTATACGAGCCAATATCGTAAAAACATCATACAATACGTCTTATGACGTTGTATAAAGTTAAATAAAAACTGTATATGAATATGGTTACGAAACCAAAACACAAACATAATATAAATAGTATGACCCTGTATTGCTAGTCAGGCAATACATCGTAATTCGGAGCATATAGCAGTATTTAATTAGTTGGATTATTATAAGCCGCATGACATTGTTACCTTACTAAACCAAACAACGGGTAGCTAACCCGATACTCAATTTGCCCATCTAAATTAGCGTGTCTTCACAAAGGTCACGCTATGGAAATCTTCTCATACATAAATTCGCTTACCAATCAATGTGGCACGACGGGGATCAACCGTCAAGGCGCGAACTGGGGTGATCGTCCCCAAATAATACTATTATATGCATAAGCGTCTACCAAATCCCGGTAGTTCACAATTCATGCTAATGGGACTTTTAGTGACATAACCTAACTTTAATAATCCATTTGATTTCATCTATCGGGTCCTTTAATCATTTATCGGGTCATACAATCGGGTCATACAATCATTCGGGTCTAAATCAATAAACAAACAATCGGGAAAAATGGTGTCCTATTTTATAAAAAACTAACATGTTATCTCCCTCGCGGTTTTATAAAACATTTCATAAAAACATTTAAAATAGTGCGAGGCTATGAACTCACGTTGATGTGGGAAGGCGGGTTATCGGCAATTCGGACGTACGGTACGTGCTTCAATCACGGAAACCTAGACAAATAATACTCGTCTTAGACTCATGTCCAATGACTTTATAAAAATAACAATTATGTATACATATGATGATTATATATATATGATGATCAAGTGGGTTTATATATTCTCGTTTACTCATTTTAGTGTTTACGTTTTGGTAACTTTTTACTAGTTTACTAGTTTTACCTATTTATCTATTTTAAGTCCAATAAGCTTATTATAAGTTCTTTAACTTGTTTTAATCCATTTTATACTTATATTATCAGTATCTATACTTTCCATGTTGGGCCCAAATGGGTTAAGCCCAATAAGTTCTTTTTATAAGTGTTTATCTTTATTTAGTCCAATTATTAGTCCAATATGCTTAGTTGGCTCGTTAATGTCCGTATGTCCTATAGTTCGGGTTTTATCGGTTTTTACTTGTATTAGTTACTTATATATCAGAATATGAATTTTAAAAATTTTACATTAGACGGGTTTGATCGTCCATGTTTTAATTGGCGAAAAACGTTAATTTTACGGTAATAGTCGAAAAAGTCGTAAAAATCAAGTTTATAGTTTTTATTACTTATAAGTGTTATTCCACTACCATTTTTATAATTTATACACTTATTTAACCTTTTACATATTTATATAAATAAAATCCATAAGTTAGTGGGTTTTTATTTTATATTTTATACAATAAAATTTTGAGTGCTTATATAATAATAATAAACATTAATTCTCAAAATCTGATTTTTATTTTCATATTCACCAAAACTGCCATATCTAGAGTTCTATATGGAGATAGAAGCTCAAATTTTTATCATATAAACTACATGATATGTGCTCCATTTAACTCTACTATAGCTACTGTTGAATCAGCTTCTAAGTAGTTTCTAAAAATCGTCCAAAACAGTGAACTCAGATTTGTACTTTAAACTTGTTTTGATCATATCTTACTCATTACAATGATTCCATTGCATGGCCAACTCTCACATGTGTACAAGACCCATAGCTTACTGTAAATTGATTCTACTTCATCATTTTATCAGTCTAACATGTGGTTAGTTACTGTTTTTTATCATTTAAACAAGATTTACCCATTTTACATGTAGTTTGTCCATCTTTTTAAGCATGTTTATCAACACCAAATCCCCACACAATATTTTTAATCATCATTCATCATCATATACATATACATAAGTAAAATAAATACAAGATTACATAATCAAAAATAACAAGAGGATGAGGAGGACAATCTTTATACCACCAAGTTGATGTAGGTTGTGATTTGGACATGGATTTTGATGGAGAAACTTGTGATGAACCAAGACCATCTTCAAGACCACCATTCTTTATGAACACCTTGTGTGAAATCAGCCCTAATACTCCATGGAAACTCCTTTTTAGATGTTATGATCACCTCCAATCAATAAGTCTTCAAAAGGACATCATCTTATGCAAGAATAACATAAGATTTGTGGTGAAATTTAGATCAAATGGGGGTTTTGTTTGAGATGAGGGACGGCACAAAATGGGGAGGGTGAGAGAAGTGAGAGTTGTTTGCATGTTGTGAATGAGGAGAGTGGTAAGAGTTGATGGTTTTGATGGAAAGTGGTAAGCTTAGCTTTCAAGTTAATCTAAGTAGGACAAGTGTTAGCTACTTGTCCAAAAATTGACACCAAGTTAGTTTGGTGGACTTGTGTGGCCGTCCCATGTGTTGGGGGTGGGGCAAAAACTTGTTTTTGTCTCATCCCCAATTATTTACGGGTACTCCTCGATTCTAGTTTCCTTGATTTGCGTGTCCTCGGGTCGTTTTACGAAAAATGTTTTTATAAATTATGAATCAACGGCACAAAACGAATCTAATAAAAATTGTTTCATCAAAAACGGAGTTCGAAAACGTAAATACGTAATCCTAAGGTTTCCGGTTTAGTCGTAAAGGACGTTAAAATAAAATCGTAAGTCCTAATCTCTTCTCGTAAATTTGTGAGTTTATGAACTAACACAAATTTAAAACTCCAAAATAATATTGACGGATAAATTTATTTTCTGAAATGTCGGACTGTCACCAAAGACGGTGTATGTAAACGTAAGCACGTAACATAGAATCCTCCGGTTTAGACGTAGTCGATGCTACTTCAAGACGTAAATCCAAATTACTTCCCAAAAACAAGTGAGTTCATATTGTAACATTAAAATAATGTTTTCAAATAAATATTGAGAATAAAATATCAACCATAAATTGACGGATTGTCACAAACAACAACAGCAAGAAGAAGTTTTCCACCTCACCTTTCAAGCAAACCTCTCACTCTGACTCAGAGGGGAAGAAGGACTACAAAGTTAAATACAAAGCCTTGAAAGCTGAGCTGCTAAAACTCAACCAGAAAGCTGATAATGTAGCAAAGAAAAAGGATGTTAAGAAGACTGAAAAAGGTCTGATCGCTGCCTCATTCGACTGGGATGATGAACCCCTCACATCTGAGGATAAAGGTACCACTACCGTCAGAGCCTTTATGGCTATCGCTGATTAGAACCCACTATGGGTAAAAGTGAAGCAAGATCTGGTCAATGGGTGGACATCACCATGAAAAAGGTACAAAGAATGTTATCTATGGCTGAAGGTCCTGATAGAGACCATGTTAGTGACTATACCTTGGTTGACCTCCACTTTGTGGAAGAGCAAAGAAAAAACCAGTTAAACAAATTTCATAGTCTTAAAAGAGTTAAATATTTGCCAATCTGAATTAACAAATCTTAAACCATTTGTGAATCTTGCTAATCAACTTCAAAATTAAGTGAGCAAATTATCCATTGAAAATGAGTCTTTGTCTGATGAAAACTCCAAACTTAGAAAAACTATTGAAAAATGGAATTTGGCTCAATCCACAGTGGAAGAAATAGTCGCTGAATCCATACCTGGTGATGTGGTTCAAGCTATTGGGGGTAAGGGTAGATACAAAAACCATATACTTGTTCCCAATGTCAAATTTTCCCTTCAGATGTTTCTTCTCCATCTTCCACCTCCGTGGATGAGAAAAACTCTGACAAGAAATCAGAGGTACCAGTCCCGCCAAGACTCGCTGGTGCTAACCCATCTGATTCCTTGCTTGGCCCAAAACCTCCACTAAAAACCCTGAGAATTCAATTCTCAAAGTCGCTGATAAAGCGAATAAAAAGGTTTTTGTGGCCAAGGATTCCAACAAACCCACTCCTCCCCCTGAAGAGCTTTAACCCACCAAGCAACTTCTCATCACCTTGATGGAAGAAGTAAAGGGGTTGAAAGAAAAAATCAACCCCAGAGTTAATAGTCCTTCGGTTAACTCTCTTGGTGAAGGATCTAGTAGCTCCAAAGGGAGAGCTTTGTTCAGACCTTGCAAGCATTGCGGTTTCAAGAATCACTCATCTAAGGATTGCACTAAGAAACCAAAATGTATCATATGCGAGTCTACTGAACACTCGTCTAGAGAGCATGAGGAAGTCATTGCGGTTCAAAGAACCAGAACTCAAATGAGATCAAAAGCTCCTTATCGTCCCTCAAGAAAGCTTGAGCCTAAACCCAGAGATAACTTTCAGGGTTACAGACCTAATCCCCCTTGCAAGTACTATGGCTTCTTCGACCATCACTCTGATGAGTGCGAGCATTATCCTGGATGTGACATCTGTGGAGGCATGCGTCATGAACCCAGGGACTGCAACCAAAGAGGGGGAGGAAACCAGAGAAGGACCAATGTCGTTGGTCAGCGACAGCATGGACCCACTGGAAAGTGGGTTCATCATAGAAACTAATCTGGCTTTGTTATATCTATGCAGGAATATCTGAAGAAATCTGTTTGGTATCTGGATAGTGGGTGCTCCTGACACATGACATGGGTTAAACAATATCTGCATAGATATAAAAAGGAGTCTGGTCCAAAAGTAGTCTTTGGAGATGACTCCTCAGGGGCTACTGAGGGTTATGGCTCAGTGGATTATAATGGAATAACCTTCACAAGGGTCGCTTATGTTAATGGATTGAAGCACAACTTAATCAGCATTAGTCAACTCTGCGATGCTGGCTTCAAAGTTCTGTTCACTAAGACCCAAGGAACAATCTTCAATCAAAATGATGATGTTGATCTAATTGCACCCAGGAGAAGGGATGTGTATGTCATCGACATGACATCTTGTCCAGAAGGGACAAACACTTGTCTCTATGCCAAAGCATCTGATTGTGGAAATTGGCTATGGCATAAGAGACTCTCCCATCTCAACTTCAAAAACATTAACAAACTGGCCAAGAATGATTTAGTAGCTGGGTTTCCCTCTCTGACCTTCACCAAAGACAGACCCTGCTCATCCTGCGAGAAAGGGAAGCACCACAGAGCCTCATTCAAGACAAAACAATCATTCTCCATTAATAAGTGCCTCCATCTTCTTCACATGGACTTATTTGGACTATTAAAACCTCAATCCCTTAATCACAAAAAGTATACACTAGTCATTGTAGATGAATTCTCCAGATTCACATGGGTATTCTTTCTCAAAAGAAGAGTGATGCTGCTGAAAGAATAATGTCCTTCATCAGAGAAATAGAGAATCTCAATGACTGCATAGTTAAGGCTATCAGAAGTGACAATGGCACTGAATTCAAGAATCTTGCCATGGAAGCCATTTGTGATGAAAAGGGAATATCACAGAACTTTTCTAACAAAGGCACCCCTGAACAAAATGGTGTCGCTGAAAGAAGAAACATAACCCTTATAGAGGCTGCTAGAACTATGCTCAGTGAATCAAGACTTCCTAAACAATTTTGGGGTGAAGTTGTGAACACAGCCTGTCATACAGAAAACAAATCCATTATTGTGAAGAGACACGACAAGAACTCCTATGAAGTATATAGGAGGAGAGCCCCTGATGTAAGCTACTTCCATATCTTTGGTTGCCCTGTTTTCATTCACAACTACAGAGATCACCTGGGAAAATTTGATGAAAAGTCTGATGATGGATTCTTCGTTGGCTACTTTCCCACCTCTAGAGCTTATAGAGTATTCAACATCCGCAGACAAGAACTAGAAGAATCTATCCATGTCACCTTCAATGAAGCAGATGTTGTCATCAACCACACCAACTCAGAAGAATGTGACATTGACTTCAATGAAGTTAAATCATATCCAGAGGATGATTTCTCAAATCCCAAGGAATCATCTAAGGGCTGTCACAAGGACTTCCCTTTTGTTCATGCATTTCATCCTCATTCAATCTCTAACATTACTCAAGAGGTTGAAAATGCTGAACCAATCACTCCACCCACTACAGTGAATGCTAATCTCATCGAACCAATCTATCCTCTTGATGAAGAGATTATGGATGAAGAAATAATATGTGAAGATCCCTCAGCATTCATTGAACCTGCTGTGACTCCTGAACCCACAGAGACTCCTGCTCCTCAATCCAAATAGAGTAGGAACCAATATATTCTTCTGGTGAATATTCTTGGTGAACCCTCTGAGGGAGTCACCACCAGAGGCAAATTGAGATCTCTTGAAACCGCCTCAACGAATGAATGCCTTTTCGCTGATTTTCTCTCTGAGGATGAACCTAAGAATGTGGCTGCTGCGCTTCTAGATGAAGGGTGGGTTGTTGCCATGCAAGATGAGTTGAATCAGATCAAGAGGAAAAAGGTGTGGAATCTGGTAAAAGCTCCAGCTGGGAAGCAAGTGGTTGGAACTAAATGGGTCTACAGAAACAAGAGGGATGAAGCTGGCATGATTGTCAAAAACAAGGCTAGGCTTGTGGTGCTGGGATATAATCTATATGTAGGGATTGACTATGATGAAACGTTTGCACCAGTAGCCATATTAGAAGCTATCAGGATCTTCCTAGCCTTTGCAACTTATATGGGGTTTACTGTATACCAGATGGATGTGAAGAGTGTTTTCCTAAATGGAAATCTTGCAGAAGAAGTATATGTCTATCAACCCCCAGGGTTTGAAAGCAGTGAGTATCCTAATCATGTCTTCAGACTTCACAAAGCACTCTATGGGCTGAAACAAGCGCCTAGAGCCTGGTATGAAACCCTATCAAAATTCTTACTTGAAAATAAATTTGTCAGAGGTATAATTGATCAAACCCTGTTCACTTATATGTCCAAGGGTGATGTCATTTTAGTACAGATTTATGTGGATGATATAATTTTTGGTTCAACCAATATTACATTGAGCAAACAGTTTGCCAAACTAATGACCAAAAAATATGAAATGAGCATGATGGGGGAATTAAATTTTTTCTTGGGTTATCAAATTAAACAAAATTCAAAAGGAATTTCCATTTTTCAAGAAAAATATGTTAAGGATTTGCTCAAGAAGTATGATCTGTCTGATTGTGCATCAGTGAAATGCCCCATGCTTCCTCCCAACAACTTGGGAGCTGATGACTCAAGGGTCTCTGTTAATGAGACCTTATATAGAGGCATGATTGGATCACTAATGTACCTCACAGCAAGCAGACCAGAAATACAATTTGCCACATGTCTCTGTGCTAGGTACCAAGCTAACCCCAAGGAATCCTACCTTGTAGCTGTCAAAAAAAATTTCAAGTACTTAAAAGGATCTCCCACTTTGGGTGTCTGGTATCCTAATGGATCAGGCTTCGATCTTAAAGCCTACTCAGACTCTGACTATGCTGGGTGCTGTCTTGATAGAAAGAGCACCTCTGGGAATTGTCAAATCCTTGGAGGAAAGTTAGTATGCTGGAGTGCCAAGAAACAAAACTCTGTGGCCATGTCATCAGCCGAAGCTGAATACATAGTGGCGGTTGGTTGTTGTGCTCAAGTTCTCTGGATGAAAAGTCAGCTGGCTGATTATGGGATCATTTATGAAAAGGTTCCCATATTCTGTGACAACACAAGTGCTATAGCCATCTCTAATAATCCGGTACTTCATTCCAGAACTAAGCATATTGACATCAGGTATCACTTTATCAGAGACTATATTTTAAAAGGTGATATTGAGCTTCATTTTATACCCACTGAATACCAACTCGCTGATATATTCACCAAGCCTCTGGCTGAGCCAAGTTTTACTAGGTTTGTTGCTGAGCTGGGTATGCTCAATATTGGTAAACAAATCTGATAAATGATCTCTGATCTCTGTCTCTGGGAATTAAAGGGAATTGAATGTAACGAGGTAGTTAGATTCCAATGGGACTTAATATATTCCCATACTTAATTCAAATGATTAACCTTTATTGTCAACAACTTTCCCGCTTTCCAAGGGACAGAAAATCACATGAAGAGTCAAGGGGTCCCACTTTTCCTAAAAGGTAATTTTTTGCATTAAATGCTTTAATTATAAAACGGCTAAACCTTTTATTAAAACCCTTGACTCATTTTTCAAAATTCACATTACTCATTACTTTCACACACACATACTATTCATCTTCTCCAAATCCTTCATTTCTTCCTCACATCAACAATGGCGTCTTCATCAACAAACACTGCTTTTACCGTCATGGCCGCCTCGAACGTTGATTTTGGGATACACGATGGCAAAATTGCCTTGAACAATTGTGTAGCTCTCTTGGAACACAACAATTCCCTCTACCAACCATTGTTCACCTTCCTCAAGAACTCCACCATTTTTTAAGCCATAACCAGAGTACCTTCCACATGCTACCACCAATACTTGAAGGAGTTCTAGTATAGCGCCAAAGTTGATCAAACCTCTTCACACATCACCTTCAACCTTTCCACACATCCCCAACCTCTCACTTTTGATCTTCATACCTTTGCCAAAGTCATTGGACTTCCAGTCAATGAAGGCATGTCCGTTGTGCCTGCCAGCGCCACGGTAAAGAAGGCTCTGGCTACCCTTCGTCCTCATGACGAAAATGATAAACCTTTCACCACCCAAGGTTTCCAGAACAAATCACTGATCAAAGTGAACTACTTTTCACCCATCTGGAGGACGCTGATGCTATACATTGTGAAATGTCTGGGTGGAAACCAGGGGTCTCATGATCAACTTAATGGAGCCCAATAAGAAATTGCTTACAGCTTAATTTGGGGGCAAGATATAAGGATCGCTCACATACTTTACTCTGACCTCATTGCTAAGCTAGAAAACAAAGGGAAGAAGAATAGACTAGCCACCATCTGCTATACAAGATATCTCTCTCTTCTCTTAGAAGATATGTTGGGTGAAGGCTACATAAATGATGAACTTCTCTCCTTCTCTCCTTATCACATCACTGCTGCTTCACTAAAGACTCCTTTGGAAGATGAAGTGCCTCTCAGCAGGTACATGATGCAAGTCGTTGGGCTACTGGTTGCTGATGGAGAGCCCTTGATCCCTCATAATGAGGTGAATGCTGAAAGACTAACTGACAAGTTTCTGTTAAAGACCTCTGTGCAGTCTTCTTCTCAGCCCAAGGTGTCTAAGGAAAAGAAGAAGAAGAGGAAAGACATCCCCCTTTCCTCTGAAACCCCTTCTGTTAATCCTTCCAAGACCAAGAAGACTAAGAAGAACCCATCCGCTTCTCTGGAGGATGTGGTTGAAGAGCCCACCGCTGACAAACAACCTGAGTCTAGCGTCTCCCAGTCAACAGAGACGACTAAGAACCTTCTCAACGCTGATATCTCTCAGGTATTAGTTTGCCATTTTATTCTCTTGGAGGTTCACATACAATCACTCTCAGCATTCTATAGGAGAGAGTGATGAAGTCTTAGGGTTTGCCTCAACCCATAGAGTGTCTGTGTCAGCACCCAGAACTCTTAGGATTATTTGTACACTCTGTCTTAACACAAGGATATGATTCATTTGTGCTCATAACACACCCCAATGATCCTTCACCCTCTGGACTGTGCTCTTGTCCATAACAACTTGAGCATGCTATAGGTCCCGACCGAAAGTCTCTGCACTTCACGTAGTCTCTGGTTTCCCTTATATGAAAAGAGGCCTAAAGATTTATTCTTTTGGGGGGGACTGAATAATCATCCTCAGTCTTCCTAGGGGCAGCGATAAAAGGCGACCATTACCTTTAAATATGTCACAAACTAAAAGAGTCCCAAAGAATTTATTCTTTTGAGGGGACTGAATAATCACCCTCAGTCTTCCTAGGGGCAGCGATAAATGGCGACCTTTAACTTCTATGAATTCACAATTAAAAGAGTCGCAAGGAGCAATCCTTAAGGGGGAGCTGGATAATCACACCCAGCTATCCTAGGGGCAGCGAACGTCGACCATTCACCACCTAATTTTCATAAATCAAAAGAGTCCCAAGGAGTAATCCTTATGGGGGAGCTGGATAATCACACCCAGCTATCCTCGGGGCAGCGAATGGCGAACCTTCAACATAACTGTTTCACACTTAAAAGAGTCCCAAGGAGAAATCCTTAGGGGGGGCTGGATAATCACACCCAGCTTTCCTAGGGGTAGCGAATGGCGATCTATAACTTCATATTTTTTTTCACAACTGGTTACTAACAAATATCATAACAGGCTCATAATCTTCATGAAGAACAGTAGAATGATGATGCCTATTCTATTGCTGGTGATGAAAATGCTAAAGCCCCCCACATAGATCTCGATGCCATGTCAGACATTGATTCCATGTCAGAGGATGAGGTCTTCATTATTGAAGAGGACTTGACCATTTCAGATTATGCTGATATGGATACTGATGATGACCAAGTTACATCAGAGTTAAAACCCATCTCCTTCCCATCAATGCCCAATGTGCAAGAACTGGCTGCTAAGCGGCTATTAGACCAGAGGCTCGGTACACCAACCCCAGTTCCCTTCCAAACCTTACCAAATGTCATGTAATTAGGGGCGAAACAACACTTGGAACACTTACAAAACCTCAAGCATGTCCATGTTCCTCGAATGAAAGATGTTTAGGAACTCGCCGCTGAGGTTCTCTGGGTCAAGAGAGGTGACATTAGTAAAACCAAGCCCAAAGTCACAAATGATGTCATCCTCTCTGAATTGCAAACACTCACCCATGCTGCTGAGAAAATCACTACCACACTAGAGACTTCACTAACTTCATCTGTGAAGTCCTCTATGACTGCCTTGCTTCCGCAACTACTGGGAAATGCCTTACAAACTCACCTCCCAGCTTTTCTAGACCAGAGCCTCCAGCAATACATACCATCTGTCCTCACAACAGCTGTCAAAGCAAATGTTGCAGCTATTGCCAAGGCGTCTGGGCCTTCAAGAAAACTTCTTCAAGAGCTGCTACAAGAGGAACTTAAAAAAATCTGCTTATTCATCCATCAAAAATTTGTTAAGTTCCTCAAGCCTGGATCAGGCACAGCTACTACTGGTGCTATGCCTGAGGGGGAGAATTCAGCAACCTCCACCTCTGAAGAAGAAGCAGACACCGCTCCACCTAAGGGGGAGCAATCACTTAAACAACCAACACCTTGAACAGGGATTCCAACACCAGAACCTCTTAGATCCTTTAACTCCAGCACTGAAGCAGTAAAGGACAAGGGAAAAGGAATTCCCATTGAACAACCCGAAATAACCCTACACTCCCTCCAAGAAGAAGGCGATCTAAAGCCAAGCTCTCCAAACACTCTGACCTGAACAAATTTAAGAGCACTGATGAACCACCACTTACCCCAGAGCAGGCAAAGGCTCAAATCTTGGAACATCAAAGGCTTGCAAATCAGAGCAGCTGAACTCAAGAGCAAAGAAGCTCTGAACAAACTCTCTCCTGTTGTAAAGGAAGCTCAGTTGGTTAGCTCAAAGAACTGGAAGTTAAAAGGAGTAACCTTCAAAAGTAATATGAAAGACTTGTAAACCAAAGAGCTAAACCTGGTCAAATCACCAAGTATGCATGTTACACTGACAAAGACAAAAGAGTGGTGATGACCCTTTATAGAGAGAACCAGCTAACCAACTACAAAGTCTTCAGTGACTTTAAACATAGAGATCTCGGCCTCTTTGATTGGTTAGAAATGTTGTCTCTTGCCCAAAAGAAGACTGGGCCTGGTGCTGCCCAAATGATGAAAAACATTCAAGCAAAGCTAAATTGGGTAAGAGACACGGCAAAGAAGCTGAAGGTACCTCTGCCTCCTCAACTTTCACAACAACAACCTTCTCAAGGACAAAGGAAAAGAAAAACATAAATGGGGCCTCTGGTGGAGAAGTTGGTCACTAAAAACATTGTTGTTGATGGGATGCACACAAACTTGGTATTGCCCAAAGAGATCACTAAACCAGTAGGGGGCCAAGTATACTCAGAACCAGAGACATGAATTATTCATGAATGGTAATTGTGTGTATTGCTTTTAGCGGATGAATGAACTACATCTGGCATCAACCATCCAGCTCATCAGACTCAAACAAGGCATCCTAAGGAATTGCAAAACAGCTGAGGATTTTGAGTTTGAAGTTGAGCTAGTCATCAACTCTAGAAGTGACAAAGTTGAAGCCCAGAGAATCTGTGATCAAGGCCTCGATCGCTAAAGAACCTTTTTTTTTGTTTATGTGTACACCATTGGGTGTTCTTATAATAGACTAGGTTCTTTATGTTTAATAAAACTCTGGGGTATGTTTGTTAAAATATGTGTAAGAAGAAGTTGTGTACTCACATACAATAATTTTAGACTTAGTATAATTTATAAACAAATAGGGGGAGATTGTTGGGCCAATGAAAGTTTTAACTATGGCCCAGTCTAGATTTGTTTAATTAGACTAAGTGTTTACTGATCGCTGAGAGGACCAGCGACAGAGACCAGACCAGTGGAAGGCAAAGCCTCAGCTGGCACACCAGGAACATTCAAGTCAAAGACAACGTCAGAGAAGTCGAAGACAATCTGAAGTCATACTCACCAGCGATTATGGATAGCTGGGATGTTGAAGGTCCAATCCTTTTATAGTTTAGGTGGGAGAATCTACCAAGTGTTTTGAGCGGGACAAAACAAGAGATTCAAGATAAAGCCTAGTACGACCTAGTGGGACAAAAGGTGAACAGTTGGCAGAACTGTTCATCTAAAGTTGTTTAAAGGTATGTCTCGATTTGGACATGCATTTAATACGTTGTACTCTTCCATTCAGAAGGTGACACGTATCAACTACTCCCACTAAGGAAGCAACCTCGTACACTATAAATAGGAGTGAGAAAGAAGAATTAAATCAAACCTTGTGCTTGGATAACTTATCTAAGTTCTTTCTCACCTTGGAACTGCTGAGCCCTCAGCTGTCTACCAACGTCTCATTGGTTCCCTTGTAAACTTGAGTCTCGAATCCAGTTTACTTATTCTAGGGTTCATTTCTTGTTTTCATTCAACGAGTGTATTCATAGCACTTTGTAATACTTTGTTTATAATGCTTAATAAAGCATTACGCGTTTGAAAAGTATTTCATTGTGTTTCGTGGTTACAAGAGTTATAGTTTATCAACAATTGTCATATTAAGGGACTTTCAGTCACCATCATCATTGCTTCCATACCCGCTTAAAATAGGAGACATGTTGTCAATGAATGGATTGTTTCCACTAGCACCTTCTTTGGGTATGGAATCTTTAACAAGCTCAAGAATGTTTTTGTCAAAGGATGAAAGCCAGCTGTCAGCGGCTGGTTCTGATGTGTTAGCGGCTGGTATTAAGCTGTCAGTGGATTCCATAGGTTTGTCAGCGGATAGAGATTCATTGACTGTTTCATCAAGTTGTGGCTCTACTTGTTGCTTTCTTTCATCTTCCCTTGCAGCAACAGATGCTATAATGAACTATTCACTCCAAATAGGTATGTTAAAAATGTCGAATGAAGGAGTGAGTTCAACATCATTTGATCCTGTCATCTTTTTGGCCCGTGCACCTGCATTATCAAAAATAGGTGCTTCCAAAACGTTTGGATTAGTTACATGCATATAATTCATGGACCTAGATAATGGCTCTAAATCAAACAACCAATTTGGTCCAGATTCAGGATCACTAGGTTTACTTTCCAAGAAGTCAACATGCACATTTTCTGTTATAAACTTAGACTTCTTGTTATAAACTATATACCCCTTTCTATTCATAGAGTATCCAACAAAATATCCTTCATCTCCTTTGGAATTAAACTTACCTAGGTTATCACTAGTGTTTAGGATAACTACATGACATCCAAAGGGCCTAAAGAAGTCTATATTTGGCTTCCTATTCAAAAGTAGTTTATAAGGAGTCTTATTGTGGGACTTATTGACCAAGGCTCTATTCTGAACATAGCATGCAGTGTTCAAAGCCTTAGCCCAAAATGAAATGGGTAAACTAGCATCTGCCAACATGGTTCTAGCTACTTCTATTAAGGTTCTATTTCTTCTTTCAGCTACACCATTCTGCTGTGGAGTTCTTGCTATACTAAACTCCCTAGAAATTCCATTATTGACACAAAAGGTATCGAAGAGATTGTTCTTAAACTCTCAACTATTATCACTTCTAAGAACTTTAACTTCATTTCCTGATTTCTTTTCCATTTGTGTAATCAAATTAATTAAAGTCTTAGTAGTGTCACTTTTCTCTGCCGAAAAGAAGGTCGAAGTAAACCTAGAATAATCATCAGTGATGACAAAACAATAAGATTTACCATTTAGACTTGCTATATTGGTGTGGCCAAACAGATCCATATGAACTAAGTGAAGTGGTTTAGAACTAGAGTGCACACTTTTAGACTTAAATAAGGCCTTGTGTTGCTTGCCTTTAATACATGCAACATAATTATGATCATTGTGAAATGCTTTTGAAGGAAATCCTCTGAAAAAATCATATCTCACAAGTCTATTCATGTTCTTAAAGTTTATGTGCCCTAACCTTTTGTGACATAAGTTACTTTCATACACTGAAGCCTTAGCATAAAGACATCACACATTTTTGTTCATTTTAATGCCATTGAGATTAACATTATAAATGTCTTTATGTATAGGTGATCTAAACTTAATAAACTTATCAGCAGGAATCTCAAAATCCTTACTTAACACCAAACATTCTGTATCAGTAAAGAGAACTTTATTTTTGTTATCACAAACTTGTGACACACTAAAAAGATTATAATCACATTTTTTTACCAGAAAAACTTCCTCAAACCTTAAGTTGTTGGTAATAAGAGTGCCTTTGCCAAAAATATTTCCATTGCTGCCACAAAAGTACACTTTTTCGCCATCTTTAATGGGGGTGAAGTCTGTCAAGTAATCTTCCTTCCTCGTCATGTTCCTAGCGCATCCACTGTCCCAATGTCCATGATCATTGACCTTCTTTTGAATGCCCTACACATTAAGAAAACATATTAGCTTTATTTGGGAACCCAAGCCTTAGCAGACTTGGATTCGTTTGGTTGTTTAACAAGAATGGATTTATTTCTTGTAACAAACCCATGTTCATCCCTTTGTGTCCTAAGTAACCAGTTTGTTCCAATAGGTTTAGTAATGTCCTTTTCAAGATATTTCAATCTATTACATGTCACAGAAAAACGATTAAAATTAGGGTTTTGTTCTTGTTTAGGTCTCTATGATAAGCTGGATAAAGTCTTGGACACATGTCCCTTAGGTTTAAAATACCTATTGCTACTTTGTCTAGCATAAGATCTGACAGCAGCTAGTTGTGGCATTTTCATACCAAACCTAGAGTTGTCAGCGGCTTGTTTTCCTTTGTCAGTGGATAGATTGTTCCTGTCAGTGGCTAAATTAGGGTTTGCTACAGGAACCCACTGTCTATTAGACTAAGTGTTAGTATTTTGAAAGGGCCTTTGTCCATGATATTAGCTCCTCTAGAGAAGAAAGGAGCTGGTCTAGTGGCCTGTGGACTTGGATGGACAAAAGATCTAGGTTTGACCATGGTTGACCTATTGGCAGCGGATGAATTGTATCCACTGACACAATTATTGGCCAAATGTGAGAAGTTACCACATGAGTAACAAGCCTTTTTGGACACAAACTTATGCTTAGACTCGTAAAACCCTGCCCCATTCACACTTTCTTGGCTTTGGGGTGACATAGGTTTTCTATGCATTTCAGCATATTTAACACTAGGTTTGCTCATAATTTGTGAGCCAAAATTAATAGGTTTACGAATGGTGGGATTAGCCACAACAATGGGTTTGAGTTCAGCTAGATTCTCACTAAGCAGTCCACCCTTAACAAAAAGAAAAGGGTTGGCTGCTTTCCATTGTTCTAGGTCAGTCAACTTCTTCTCGTATTCCTCAACTGGACTAAGCACACGTGGTGGAGGAATGAATTCCTTTTCTTGGAGTTCTGGTATATGCCAGTCCAAGAAAGATCCTTTTTCAGAACATCATAAAAATTACCAGCAGGTGGTGGGATAACAACATATTCTTTCATCCCAATTCCAGTCATGTCTCTATGGTCTCTTTGCTTTACACATTTTTCTAGGGTTTGACTATCTTTTTCAAACTTTTCAATTTTAAGCCCTACATTTTCCTTTGAATTAATGGCTTCATCTAACTTAAGTTTCAAATCTGCGCTAGATTTCATTAGAGAATCCCTAGCCTCATTACTAACTTATAGATCTCTAGTTAAAACAGTTATTTGATATTTAAAATTAACTTCAATTTTCTTATGCTCTTCCACCATCCTATATGATTGTGCTAGACCCATTTTATAGTTTGCTAGCTTGATTTCTACACCAAAAACATTTGATTTTAATTTTAAAACTTCTTTATTAAGTCTTTTAGTGTTTAGCCTGCAACCTTTACTACAAAAAGCATCATCATATACCTCATTACCTAATGAAGAGGAGGATTTGTCCATGAGAGCATATTGAACATGCTCTTCATCCTTCTCTGCTATCAAAGCCTAATTCTGCTTCACATTCTTTTCCATAAAGCTCCAATCCTATCCAATGCCATTAACCCATGCATAGCTACCATAGCTTTTGGCTCAACGTCTTCAACCTTAATAATTTGACTTGAGCTCTTTCCAGCATCATTCCTTAGTGGAGATCTACATTCCCTTATAAAGTTCCCCATTATATGAAAATTATAGAATTCAACCTTGGATTTTTCAAATCCAGCAGTCTATTTCCTGTTAAATGTCATTTTCCTACCAAATCTTTTGTTCCACCTATTGGCTATGATACCACTTGTTGGTCCCAAACTTGAATCGATTTAGCTTATGTGTTATCGAGATAAGTTCAAGTATAATACGTTAGAGAAACTTTGTGTATTCAATAAACAAAGTATTATGCGGAATTAAAAATTAGAACAAAGAACTATTAACAAAGCACGTATACCAAACTTTCAACTTCGATTAACAATAAGAATAGTGAACAATGTGATTGAAAGCGTATCTAAACATAAACCTAAGGCCTCCTTTTATACAATAAGGAGCCTTGTACATTAAGCTATTGTCTCAAAATTTTTAGGAAGATATCTAAAGATAAACATAACAAAATACAATATTCATATATATCTTCCTAACTAAACAAAACGTGTTGAATTGAACAGCTAATAAGTCTTGACAACGGCTTGATTCTTCTTGTCTGTGTCTAGGCTGTCAGCGGCTTGATAACACTTTGTCAGTGGCTTGATAACATTTGTCAACGGATAGTGGACTTAGCTAATTTTATACCTAACAGTACAAAGAACTCAATATATAAACGCTCTAGATCACCTATGATCTTTTCTTCCACCTTGATGCCAGCAATCATGCCTGATTTTCTACTAAGAGCATCGGACACCACATTCGCCTTACTAGGATGGTACTGAATGTTGGTGACATAATTCTTGAGTAGCTCTAACCACCGTCTATGCCTCATATTTAGTTCCTCCTGAGTGAATATATATTTGAGGCTCTTGTGATCAGTGAAGATGTCACATGATTGACCATATAGATAATGCCTCCAGAGTTTGAGTGCAAAAACAACTGCTGCTAATTCAAGATCGTGAGTTGGATAATTTTCCTCAGAAGACTTATGGTGATGTTATGCATAGGCAATCACCTTCCCATGTTGCATGAGTACACAGCCAGGTCCTTTACCCGAAGCATCACTATAAATATGAAATCCACCTGTGCCAGATGGAAGAGTAAGAATAGGAGCAAAAATAAATCGCTGCTTAAGTTCTCCAAAGATATTCTCCCGCTCATCATTCCAGTCGAATTTTTCTCCCTTACGCATCAGCTTGGTCAAAGGCAAGGCTAACCGTGAAAAGTTGTCCACAAATCTGCGATAATATCCAACTAAACCCAGAAAACTATCAACCTCAGTTGTAGACGTCAGTCTTAGCCATTTTGTGATAGCTTCAACCTTTGCAGGATCCATGGTGATCCCTTCTTTGGAGATAATGTGGCCTAGAAATACCTCCTTGCTTAACCAGAATTCACACTTGGAAAATTTTGCATACAGTTGCTTCTGGCGAAGAATCTTTAGTACTATACGAAGATGTTCCTCGTGGTCTTCCTTGGATTTTGAGAAGATGAGAATGTCATCGATTAATACGATGACAAATATTTCTAGAAACTCATGGATAACGCGGTTCATTAAGTCCATGAATACCGCTAGAGCATTTGTCAGTTTGAAAGGCATGACTACGAACTCATAGTGACCATATCTTGTGCGAAAAGTAGTCTTATAAAGATCCTTCTCCTTCACTCGCAGCTGATGACAGCCTGATCGTAGATCAATCTTGGAAAAGTGCTTGGCACCATGGAATTTGTCAAATAGATCATCGATACGCGGCAATGAATAACAGTTTCTGATCGTGATATTGTTCAGCTCACGATAGTCAATGCACAGTCGCATGTTGCCATCTTTCTTCTTGACGGAAAGTACATGTGCACCCCTTGGTTATACACTCGGACGAATGAAACCTTTCTTCAGTAAGTCCTATAGTTGGTCTTTCAACTCCTTGAGCTCTATAGGAGCCATGCGATAAGGAGCCTTGGAGATAGGTTCAGCTCATGGAATGAGCTCAATGCCAAACTCTACTTCGCGGATAGGTGGTATACGCGGAAGTTATTTTAGAAACACATCGGGGAATGCTGAAATAATCGGTTGATCCTGAATTGATGGAACTTCAACAATTGCATCTTGAATTGTAGCTAAGAAACCTTCGCAGCCATGAGCTGGTAAAGCACGGGCTTGTAAGGCAAAAATGATTTGTACAGATTTTCTTGGTATAAAACCATTATGGATGTACTCTGGGGCTTGAACATCACCGAATATGACTTGATATGTATGACAATCGATCGTGGCGTGGTGTTTTGCTAACCAGTCCATGCCTAAGATCATATAAAATTCGCACATGTCCATAGGTAGTGCGTCTACGGAACGAATCTTATCATCAAATTCTAGGGGAAGATCTCTGTAAACATGGGTAATACGCACTGAGTCTCTCATTGGCGTAGATATACTTAATACATTCTCAAGTGGTGTAGATATCTTATTAATACGGGAAGCATAAGTAGTGGTTATAACTGAGTGGGTCGCACCTGTATCAAATAAAACACAGGCAACATGTCCATAGATAAATAAGATGCCAATGATGGTACCTGAAGACTTGTTTGCCTGGTCCCAAGTGGTAGTGAACACGCGGCCTGAAGCTGCTGGTTTCTACGAGGCAGTACCCGATGTACCAACTGTTTCGCCTTTCTTGCAGTCTTTCATCTTATGTCCTACTTGACCATACTTAAAGCTGACACCGGTAGCACGACGGCATGGTCCAGGATGCCTACGGTTGCAGGTGGTGCCAATAGGATGGTTATACCCTCCAAGGGGTACCCTCGCTAGTTGAGAGCCTAATTCAGAAGATATGCGTGAGACATGATTATTGGGATATAAACATGACTACACTGAATCTTAGATTATAATACCAGATAAAGCTGAGTGATTAGGTTGTTGACCCCTGTTATTCTGGTCGCGCCCGCTACCAGAATTCTTGTTAAAATGTTGAGATGTTAGAATTTAGGTCATATAGTAGCTTAACATAAAAGAGTTTAAATTTTAGGGACTGATGCATTCTTTGTGAGTGTACACAAGTTTTAAATTTATACAAGGATTAACGAATAAGCTAAGAACACACGGGCAAGTATGACCCTTTCGTTTGTAGCTAGCTTGTTGTGGTAAGCTGAGGTCGTTCACTAGGATTTGGGTGTTTTCGGTTGTAAAGGGTCTTAGTAACAATGTATCGTTAGTGGTAAAAATGGTTGTCACTCCCACAATTACCATATAAGCAACAAATAAGCAAATAAGAAACAAGTAACACGAAAATGATGATTAAGCTAATAAGATGAGATAACAAATAATAATAAAGATACTTGCTTGGAACTAGTATTCATTTCAATGGAGTGAATAGATTATCGGGTAGATATAAGCAATAGCACACAAATTATAAGTATACAATTCCAAGTCAATGGGTAATATCATGGAATTGCACATGACACGGTTTAGAATAAAGAACCCTTTTGACCTATGATCAATATTACAAACCGGTAGTTAAATCCATTTGTGAGAAGTATGATTTTAGCCAACTTGTTCATTAGAGCCATTTCGACCTATACTCTAGATTAAACCTTTATAAATCCATTTAACTTGTTTACTCATGGTTTTCAATCATGATGCACCAAACACATACGCGCGCTAGCATCTAGAACAAAACATAACTAGGAATCCTTTCGACCTTTAGACCGAGTTATGGTTTACCAACAAGTTATCAAGACTCATATCAATTCAAACAAACTCATTAACAAAATCATAATACAGTCCATATCCATGCTTACATGATTCCAAACAAGTATAAGAAAACTACTCCATAATCATATTAATCAAGAACAAACATTCAACATATGATATAGAGTTCAACATCATGAAAGTAACAAAAGTTTACCCAAAGTATGAATGCAATAAGTAAATGGAATGAAAGAATTTAGAGCAATACTTAAGCCTCCAATTGACTACAAGTTTCTTTATGGTCTTTCGGGTTATGTATTTGGAAATTCGTATTTGAGATTTGAAGTAGGTTTTGGAGAGGTTTGGTAAAGATTGGTGGTGATTTATGATAGTCGTAGAAATACGTCTTTTAGGAAAAAGAACGTAAAGTAGGGCAAGCGTGCACGACGATTTAGGAAAACCGTGTGCGAATGACCCTAAAAGTGAGTTCGTTCTCGAGGAGGCTAGTGTGTTGTGTAATGGATTGATTAATGATGTTTGTGATTATATGATTGAAAAGGAAAGAAAGAAATGAGATTAGAAGAGAAAGACGGTTACGAAGACGGATTTAACTAAGACGAAAACGCGTTCACGTAAAACCGTAAATAGTACAAAAATTAAAATTTTAACCTAAAAATTCCTAAAAATTACTAAAAATCCACAATAAAATTCTAAGAGTTTACAAAAAATCCAAACTTGCTAAAACCTTTTAATTAATTAGATAATGACTTTTTAATGCTAATTAAAGCCCTAAAAATCACAATTAATTATTAAAAATCTCTAAACAAGTTTTTATAGTTTGTAAACCTCAAAAATAACCTAATTAAGCTAAAAAGTATTTTTTAAAATTTTAAAACCTAATAAAACTATTTTTAAACACTTAAAAACTATTAAAATCACTTAAAACTTAAATTAATTCTAGAAATTAATTGAAAAGTCCTAAAAATATTTGGAAAGTTACAAAATTCCTAATTATATGTCTACAATCTAGGAAAAATGAAAAAACTTAGAAAATTAAACTTTCAATTTTTAATAATAAAATAATAATAAAATAATCAAAAAAATTCAAAGTTTATAAAAAAATTCTAAAAAATTACCAAAAATCTAGAATATTATAAATAAGACAAAAATGCAATTAAAAGTTTCTAAATCCTATTTAATAGTTTTATATTAAATTTTAAAGTTGATTAAAAACCCTAAAATCCTATAAAATAAAAAATAAGACTTTTTGAAAACTTTTTGTTATGTAAACCTCAAGAATATAAATGAAAACCTAATAACTATTTTTTTGGATTTTTAAAATGCTTTTTCCTATTTTTTAATTACTTAAATAAAAACGGGTAAATAAAAAATGATAAAAAATAAATAAAGAAAGAGAAAAATTCAAACTTGGCTCAGAAAAATCCTAAACTATAATATAATCCTAGGAAAAATGAAACTTAGCTAATAAGATAAACCAATAAGCTCAAATAAGCTAAAAAGGCCACGACTTATTTATGAAAAGCCAAAACCAAACCCCTTTAAATATATTATGAATTGAGTCTTTATTAGTAAAAGACCCAAGGGCGCAATGGTAAGACGTGTGTGTTGTGAGGAGGATGGCACAGGTTCGAGTCCTGGCCAGTCCTTTTTACTTTTTATATTTTTTTTTCTTTTTAAACTTTAAAAACACAAACAGTAACTTACTTAAGTCTCAAAAACATAAACCAAATCCAAAATATCAAAGATTAAAGCTATTTAACTCAAAAACGTGCCCAGGTTAGGGTTGAGTTTCTGATGAACACAAGGAGTAAATAGTCACTTGTGAAGAATAAGGATCAAGAGGACTTAATCTTGGTTTTGTGGATGTTTTGTTGGACAATGAGGGCACCCCTATACTCAGTTGAGTATAGGGAGTCAATACAAACACTAAACAAGCAAGTAATCTAACAAAAATCAACACAAAGCCAATTAAAGTTCCTGATAAACCTATGCAATGTTTCTGATGAATGGTTGGCCAATTTACATGCCCAAAGATGATTTTCAAAGGCTTAAAACTTGCAACCAAGCTACTCAAATAAAATATAAGCTATACTCAACCCTTAAATGACCTAAAATTTAGCAGACTTACAAATTTGATAGCCAAATTCACACCAAATCAAGCACAAGAGGCAATTTCTGTTTATAGCTATTTTTACCCACTTTTAGCATGCAAATGTGTTCAAAACTAAACCAAAATGAAAACTAAGTACCAATAGCACCTAATACCAACCTAGTGAGTGAATAAAGCAGGCAAAATGTAATCTATTTAAACCATTTAAAGCCCTAATCTAAACACCCTTAAGAAACTGAAAATGATACTTTTCAAAGCAAATCTTAACAAGACTTAACCAAACTGATTATGATCACTTAAATCATGCATATGAACATCTATCTTGCATGAACAAACAGCAAACAACACATTTCAACAACTTTCATACAATTTCACTCCAAATCACATGAATATCAGATTTTAAACTAGAAAAATGAAAACAAGGATTTTACCTTAAGGGTCCTACATCCAGGACCCTTAGTGGTTGCTTAACCACCTCCAAATAGGCTGGGGCCTATGTAGAACCTTTGATCAACAAGCAAGTTCTGAAACCTGCTAAGAATCAAAATGAAACAAGCAAATATAAAATATCTTATTTTTTCACTCTTTAAAACCTTTCTCACAATCTTTTCTCAAAAGATTTTCCTTTCTAAATCAATTATTACAAACACACTTAATATCCAGGAAACCTAAATCTTTCAGAAACAAGATTTTACCAAATCCACCAATTTTCAGAAACTTTTTCTGAAAATCTCAAACACAAAATGTTTGAGTAAAACTTTAAATGGAACTCAGATTCTCTTCATAAACTAACACCAACTTTTAAAAATGATCAAAGGAATTAGATTTTACTCAAAAATACCAACTTTATAATTTCATAAAAAGGGATTACAAAATTTTGAAGAAAATCTGGAACAAGTGATAGAGGTCACATGCGACCTCTATTTATACAAAATGATAGAACTATCTAGAAATGCTTAAACCCTAATGCCTTAAAGCCCTAAAATGCCCTTGGGCGAATCTTCAAAAATTGGTCAAAAATGTGCCATGTATTTCTGAAAAGTCTTGGTGATGTCCAGCTGTTGAGATTTGATCTTGAACGTTTGTTTGAGCTTGGAGGAGAAGTAGAATCATCTCAAACGTTTATCATGTCTGCTTGTTGGTATTGAGGAGAAAGTGACGTGCAGGGGAGGGCCAGGGGAGTCACATGGGTGTGTGGGAAAGGGACATTGTTGTTGGGTTTTGATGAGGATAAGGGTAATTAACATTCTGGAAGTTAATTTACAAAAACCCCTTCATTTGAGGGAGTTAAGGGATTGGGGTTCTAGGATTTGGGGATAAGCAGGTGGGTGTTTTAATCCGAAATGGGGGATTTGGTTTTTAAATTGTGTGTTAAGTGGGAAAAAGTGGGGGGATTTGACTGAGTTTGACTAGGTTTATTAAATAAACCTGGTGGGTTTGGGTAGGGTTAATGGACGGGTTGGTTGGGTAAATGGGTAAGGGTTTGGGTAAGTGGGTGGGTTGTGGTGACGTGGCAGTTTTGTATTGGTTGTGAGGGTTTAGCTGTCTGGCAATAATGGCCCTCCATGTTACTTGTTTCTTTCATTTTGTATAAATAGCAAACAATCTTCCATTCCTTTGATTTTAACTTTGGAAAGTTTACATTTTTGGCACAACCTTTTTATAAACTTTTTCCAAGGGTTTCAAATGTACTTTCTTCATTCTTCAAGGGCTATTCTTGGACAATCTTGATAATTTATTGACCTCAATGCCTTTTATGAGTTTTGCAAGGGTATAAATTGCCAAGTCTTCAAAAATGAGGGACTAAAGTTGCCAATCTTCAAAACTTCAGGGTCCATTTTGGAAATTCCAGATTTGGATCTGGTTCATTGTGCGGCTTCGTTTCCCGTGTTCATTTTTGAATGATTCTTGTGATCTTTTGCCTTTTCCTCAATATCCGTACCTAAAAATACACAAGCAACAAACACAAGCATATATTTGGCAGTTTTAATGATATTTTATGCATATTAAGCCCGATTTGGACGATGAGACTATGTATAAAAGCAGTCTCATCACTCCCCCATACTAAACCATTGCCGTGCCCTCACGTAATGCTAGAATAAAGTATCATAGCATCTCCAAAATTCATTTTTATTCACTTTATTGGAATGATAAACTAGCTATACTACTACTACTATTACTACTTACGTTTTAGACATAATGTATGATTTTCAAATGGGACGTTTAGGTTCATAGAACAAGAACACGTGAATGCTTCGTTAGAAATAATTTCTTCGTCCTCGATTTTCACCTTAATTCCATGCCAAGCGTGCAACGAGATCATTGCCATTATAAGTTAGTAATACTAACACTACTCATATGCCCTAATCACGTACTTATCCTCCCATTATTCCTAAGTTGTATCTCTTATATTTTATTTTGTCTTGAATGTTCACGAGGATACATTGTTGACTTATGCGATAATAGAGATTTAGGTCTAAAAATAGAGTCCTAACGGTGTAACTAAGACCATCAAATCAATAACCCCTCCTAATAGACAACGATGTTAAAAAATTAAGTTGACAAGAAGAATCGATAAACACGGTTTTATAACGGTTTTGAACATGAGACTTATTACCAAGACTTTTATACGCCCTCTAATGGAAGGGCCTTATTATCTTTGGTTTACCTCCATCTTTTATTCAACTTCGCCATGAAGCTTTTATTATGACTTCGGTCTTGCCTTGCCTTTTATTATCCGCCTCATCGGTGGTTTTATTAGCCAAAGACGTATATCCTCACGCTAAAGCGAATTTTGGATCCTTAAAGCTTCGAAGATTAACGCTTGATTCACTTTCAATTTTGCATAGATTTTAGGCCTTGTGGGGCTTCAAATTGATTGCTAGATTTAGGTGAGCACTTGAAATCTTATTATTGGGTGAAGCTTTCGATTATTCGGGTGCCAATACTTCAAAACCGTGACGCTGGCGATACCTTAATGTCTTCCCAATTTAATTACACGGAAGATACTAGAAAAGACTAGAAACCAAACAATCCTAACTAAACCGCTAAGTCAATATTTATTAAGCAAAAATATTTACATGCGAAGGGAGAATAAGCAAACAACGAGAACACATGAGTTTTTGAAAGAATACGAGTACCCTACGTTTAGCATAGTAACTTATAATTAACTCTATCATTTCTCGTCCTCATTTAAGAGACTTAGCCTAATGTGTAGTTAAGGAATCAAAGCTAAGTGCTCAACACGCACGGTCGAGTAAAAAATTACTCTTATTCTCGCCATCGGAAAACCTACATTCGTGTCTTCAAACACTTATAAAACATGAGAAAAAAATTAAAATTTGGTCATTTTTAGCCTTATTTTTCAATAAAAACGATAAACAAAAAGATAAACTTTGGAAAGCGTGAAGGTTGGAAAGGCAAGTATCTATTCACCCCCCATACTAAAGTTAAACATTGTCCTCAATGTTTCGAGTCTAGGGGTGCGAACACCCCCATACTAGAGACGTAGTCGAATTCCTAATCTAGCATGGAAAGGGTGTAACCAATAAATTAATAGCCGTTTATGAAGTGTGATAAAAACCTAAGGTTAGAACATCAAAAGGATATATCATTTGGATATTGAGAAATATCTTCAAAGCAAACGATCGAGTGCTCCCATAAACGAACACGAGAGGCTCCAATCGTGAAGATCATGATCTAAAAACCACAATGCACAAGCAACCACGGAACAAAGGTTGGAAGGGCACAAATCCCCTCACATTACACTAATTAGAAAGCAATAATATGTACATGGATAAGCATGGGTCTCCCCCACGAGGCACCTTGTTTTTGATAACCGAGTCAAAAGCTCGACTCGAATCCCTATAAATGTGATCATTTAGGGATAATCATGGTATGGTCAATTTTTGGTGGGGCTTACATGATAAACAAGGCCCAAAAAACAACCGGTATTAAGGACTAAGTCCTTTGATGGTGCAAAATACCGGGATCGAAGATGGCGTTCTCATTTTCATTGGAAAAACAAATCAACGCCACTTCATCAATAGTCAACAAAAACTCAAAGAGTTTCAAGAAAATAGGAGAGAAGAAATAGAAGGGTGGGACAATGGGTAAGTCTCTAAAAACATGAGCTACTCGAGGTAGACTCGCACCAATCAAATGAAAAGATTTTCCATTTATTGCATCGGTGGAACACCGAGATTTCCCTATATAAGCAATTCCAGGATCAAATATCTCGTCCTCGGTGGAGAAAGGGGAGGGAACATATGGGGCTTCCCCCACACTAAGTCCACACAAAGCATCGTCAAAAGGAGAAGACGAGCTTGTAGTACTCAATACACGCGGTGATGACGGAGTTAGAGTTGTAGAAAAATCTTTTAAATTCAATTTAAAATCTTTTCCTTTTTCATCTTTTACACTCTCCTTTTGAAAACCCGATTTAATTATGTCAAAAATATTTGGTGTTTCTAAAGCAATGTTAGTCACACTAAAAATTCTCACATTTTGAAACCGTTTTGGTAAAGGTGGTGGTAAGTTTTCAAATCTTTTGTCAACAAAGAAAACTTCCCCATCGGGATCAACTTATTCATCATCCGAAGAATCACTCGAGATTGGAATCGTAGGCTTAACACTCTTAACCTCCACCGGCGGAGGGGACGAAACTTCATTTTTCTCAACAACTCCTAAAACTCTATTTGAAATCTTTTTGCAAATGTTTTTGATGGGATTGACATTGTACAAAGACGTGATAGAATACACATGAGAAAGAGTGGAGTTTTGGGTTGCATTAATGACGAGTTCTTCCTCATTGAAACGAAGAGTGATTTTCCTTGCATGCACATCGATAAGTGCTCTCGAGGTATCCAAAAAAGATCGACCTAAAATTAACGGAACTTTAGGATCGATCGGAATGTCAACAACAATAAAGTCTACAGGATAGTAGAACTTTCCAACTTTCACAAAGACGTCCTCGACGACTCCACAAGCTAGAATCGTAGAATGATCGGCCATCTCGATTGACATTCTTGAAGGAGTGAGATTTGGAAGATTGAGCGATTTAAAAATCTCAAGAGGCATCAAATTAATACTAGCATCAAGATCGGCCAAGGCGTAGCATTCTTCCATGTCTTGTATGGCACATGGGATTAAAAAATTTCCAGGATCACCGACTTTTTGAGGTATGCGGCTTAGAAAAACCGATGAAAAACTAGACGACTTTTGCAATTTCTCTTTGTTGTTTAGCATACTTTTGAAGTTCGCGGCAAATCGAGGCATCATGACTAAGGCGTCGGCAAAACTTATATTAAAATGCAAGTCACGAAACATTTTCATAAAGAGTTCAAATTGATAATTATTTCGTTCTTGTGCCTTTTCCTTGTCTCGTCTTGAAGGGTAGGGTAAAGGTGGTGTGGGTTGGGGCATAGGCATAGGCATCGGCCTTGGAATCTCGGGTTCCATGATTGGTATTGGTTCAACCGTAGGTGTGGTTTGAGCGGTACTTCGTGGGCTTGTAATTTTCTCCTTTTCTACCACAACCTCGGGTTCTTTCTCTTTTTCCTTCTCCATAGAAGTACTTGGACGAGAAATGGGTTCTTTGAAAGTTTTACCACTACGAGTAGTAATAACCTTCAATTCTCCTTTCGGGTTCACGATGGTATCTCTAGGAAGACCACCTGAAGAAGAGGGCTTACACATGATAGCTTCAAACATTTTTCCCATTCGGTCTTCAAACCTAGATTGCCTAGCATCCGCTTTTAACAATTCTTGCTTAATCTCATGTTGTCCTTGCTTCATTTTTTGTTGATTTTGTTGGAGTCTTTGAACATTTCCTTCCATTTTATTAGCCTGAGTTTTAAGTTCATTAGCAAGTTCGTTTTTAAGCTCGTTTTTCAACTCAGACCTTAAGCTAACCATTTGACGTTGCATATTGTCAAACTTAGCATCATTAGCCTTAGCATAATTCAAAAATTCTCCTTGAAGATTTTTGGTGTGATCATTTTGAAAACCTTGTGTAGAAGTTTGAAAAACACGGTTTTGGTTTTGCTTTGAAATTTGCCCATTACCACTTTGATAATTACCCTTGTTATAATTCCTTTGATTTCCTTTGTAATTTCCACCTTGGTTGTTGTTGCGATAATTATTAGCATTTTGATTTGGTGGAGCTTGATTTTGGCGGGAACCTTGACCGATTTGGTTATAAGTTCCCATGGCTACATAAGCACTCGAAGTGTTACCATCCGCGGTAATTCACTCGGAAAGATCATGAGCTCCCCCACACGACAAACAACTCTTAGAAACCGCTTTAACCGAAGCGGAGTTTGAAGCTTCTTGAGCTTTCCAATGGGACATAAGGCTAGCAAATCTATCAAAAAATCGATTTTCTTCATTTGCTTCATCACTCTAAAAGGTAAATTTTTTTAAAGAGAGAAAAGGCCGTAGCCAACAAAATACAAAAAACTCAAAGAATAAACCATTAAGGACACATCCCTCAATGACAGACTTTGGCTCCACAAAAGACACATGGCATTGGACAATACCCAAGCTCATAGTACAATACTAGAAAGTCTAAAAATTACAAGTATAAAAACAGAACTTGAAACTTAGACTAAAACTAATATCATCAAGCACTCCATGGAAACACCAATCCAATTACTTAGCAATGAAAAGGCCCACTTCTGAATCCATGAAACCAGCTGCATCAACCAAAAGAGGAAGCATCCAACTGGCCCAATCCATCACAATGGGTAACTTCTCATAACCAAGCAATACAAGGAAACAGGCAATAAGCAACCTGTAAAACTCCACCTGGAATGCAATAATCTTCAAGGAAGTGCCAGTGTAGCCACTTGAACCATTTTGCCACCTTAAAAACCCTCCCAAGTAAAACCCAGTGGGAAACCTTGGGAGGGAAAAAGAGTACAACAACGGCTAAAGCCTTCCTTACCCCATGAAGAAGCAGCAGCAAACACGATAATAACCAAGTTGCATAAGAAGACTCACCCTCATCTTGAAACCCTTCATTCCACCACAAGAAGCAACAAACCTAGGCAAAACAGAAAGAGCCAAAGACGAACCATAAAACCTACAAGCCAAGCATTAGCTCACAAGACCCCATAATCAAAAAGGAACTACCTATCATCAATATCCATTAACTCAACAATATCAACTCCTTTCTTATCTTGCAGACCAGGAAGATCCCAAAGCTTAGCAGCAACACTCACATCCTTAGACCACAAAAAACTCAAACTAAGGAGCTTCAGCCTAACAGTGCTAATAATGTGATTAATGAGACACTCAACAGGCCTAAAAACCTAAGCAAATAGTCTAGAATTCCTTTCCTACCAAATAAAGTAAACTGAAGCACTAAAACCTAACCTCTGGATAACACTCCAAATAAACTTATTTGGTTTGATGGAACAAATAGAAGAAATCACCTCAGCCCAGGTATAGGAAACATGGTTAAGCTTAGACATAGACTTTATCCTATCCCATATATCTCTCGAAAAACTACAGTCGAAAAACAAGTGAGATATAGATTCCAACGCAGAGTTACATAAAGGGCACATAACATCGTTAACATGAAACCATTTAGACAGCCTATCCTGAGTAGTAAGACTACCTCTAAGAGCTAACCAAAGGATGAAAGCATGACGTGGAATACAATGAGCAAACCAAACATGCTCATTCCACATAACAACCGGGTTATCCTCTCTTAAACACTTAGAAACTTCTCTACTGCTAAAATCCACCTTCCTATTACTCTTATTAAACCATAAAGCTCTGTCATCGTCTTCACTCAGACTAGGAACCGAGAAGTTAAGCGAACTCTTATCTCTTCTACTCCATTCCCTAGGCCAAGACCATTCACCCATACTAATTCTATCAACCACTTTGTCCTTCACATTATAGCCACTAGAATTCCTGAGATCATCAGAAATTAAATTATTAAGACAACCCTTATCATGCCACTTGTCGACCCACATAAAACAATCATGTCCATTGCCAATCTTAACTCCAACAAAGTTCCTAACAGCATCTCTAAGATTTAGGATATTCTTCCAAGCCCACGAAGCATGACTCAGAATATGACACTCCCAAATGCTGCCACCCTTAAGCCTATAACAGTTTACCCATTTTACCCATAAGGAATCCTTCCTACTAAAGACATTCCAAAGATGCTTAACCATCAAACTGACATTCATATTTCTAGTAGTCCTAATGCCCAACCCCCCTTGACACTTAGGCCTAAAAATATCCTTCCAAGCCACACTAGTAAAACCTTTCCTTCCTTCATCAAATCCCCACAAAAAATTCTTCATAACTCTGTCAATGCAATAACAAATATGCTTGGGTAGAACAAACATAGAAGCCCAGTAAACACTAAGAGACGATAAAATAGATGAAATAAGTTGAAGTCTACCAGCATAAGACAAATACCGATTCTTCCAATCAAGGACTCTAAGTTTAATGGTGTCAACCAACAACCTACAGTCTTCGTTGCGTTATTTCCTAGTAATCATAGGAACTCCCAAATAACGGATAGGTAATGAACCTTCTCTAAAGGGCAGAGCTAGAATAATCCTAGCTTTTATATCATCCGGGAGATTTTTGAAATAGGCAGTGCTTTTTTCCATACTAGGATAAAGGCCCGAGCACATACTGAATTCATCCAATCCCCTCCTAAGAATACTAGCCGAAACCTCATCAGCATGACACAGAAGTAAAAGGTCATCAGCAAAACATAAATGAGTTAGACTAAGTTCCTTACATCCATAATGAAATTTAAATCTATTGTCTAACATGATATGTCTTTTAATCATCAAATTCAAAACCTCCATAACTAAAGTAAACAGATAAGGTGATATAGGATCACCCTGTCTCAAACCTCTACCGCTCTTAAAAAAACCGTGCACTTCTCTATTAATACAAAGAGAAAATGAGGCTGTAGTAAGGTAAACCATGATCCAATTGATCATAGTGTCATGGAAGCCAAACTTAATAAGAACAGTCCTAAGAAAATCCCAATTAACCGTATCATAAGCCTTCCTAATATCCACTTTAAAAGCACAATTCTTAGATCCTGTAGTTACATCATATCTAGCCATAAGTTCTTGAGTGATTAAAATGTTATCACTAATATGCCTTCCAGGAATAAAGGCACATTGATTCCTATCAACAAGCCCATCTAACCCCTCCTTAAGCCTATTAGTCAGAACCTTACTAATGCACTTATAGACCACATTGTAACAAGCAATTGGCCAAAAATCAGCAAACTTCCTAGAAACCTTAAGCTTAGGGATAAGAGATACCAGGTTTGTATTAAGTTCATCAAGAAGCTTCCCTGACGTAAAGAACTCTCTAACCGCATTACACACATCCGGGCCGACAACACTCCAAGCTCTTTTGAAAAATTTTGAAGTATAACCATCCGGGCCAGCAACTTTATCATCCTTGATTCCAAACATAGCGACCTTCACTTCTTCGTCCAAAACAGGTCTGATCATGGCTTCAGCAACAGTCTGATCAAGCTTTTTAGTAAAAAGACTATCAACATCTTCCATTTCAAAAACATCTACATCGCACTGGAAAAGATTTTTGTAGTACTCCACAAAAGGACCATAAATGTCATTCCCATATAATGTGTTGCCCTCCTCATCACTAACAGCTTCAATTCTACGCCTACTATTTTTACCTTTAAGAATCTTATGAAAATAAGCAGTATTAAGGTCACCTTCCCTCAACCACTCAATCTTCGTCTTTTGCTTTAGAACCCTTTCTTCATCAATAACAGCATCATGGTAAGCTTTTGAAAACAGTCTCTCCTCATCCCTCAACAGTGGGTTAAGGGGGTCTTGATCAAGTCTTCGCTGAGCTTCTTGCAGCTCCATTTTAAGAACCTTAACTTTTTCGAACACATTACCATTCTCCCTGTTTAGTCTTCTCATATACCTCTTCATATTCTTCAATCTTTTAGCAAGCACAAACATCGCATAACCTCTAATATCAACAAACCAGTTATCTTTAATCGTAGGAAGGAATCCCTCCTTATCAGCAAGAAAATTCATGAATCGAAAAGACCTCGACTTAGAAACAGTAACCTCTGGAAACACGACCAGAGCTGGGCAGTGATCAGAAGATAGATATGGAAGAAAGTTAGCAAAACATCTCCCAAAACTCTAAGTAAACTGCTCATTACACATTACCCTATCATGCTTCTTAAGAATACCACTATTAGGGTCGTTCCTCTTCTCTATCCAAGTATAAAACATTCCATGACTACATAAGTCATCCACCTTAATATTACGGACACATTCCCTAAAATCTTCCATCCCGCCAACTCTCGAACTATAACAACTAGAACTCTCATCAAAAGACATAATCACATTAAAGTCTCCTAGTAACACCCAAGGAGAATCACCTATATCATTTTTATGCTCTACCAAATTCTTCCACAACAACCGTCTATTCTTCTCAAAAATTTCACCATAAATAAATGAGATAAAAAACTTTATCTGATTACTCACAAAAAATACTTCAAAATGCATGACTTGGTCTATATGAGAGACCAACCTAGCATTTAACACCGAGGAATCCCATCCAACAGCTAGTCTACAACCCTTCCTACTATCAATAGATTTAGAGACCCAAGACCAACTACCAAAGACTTTCTCACAAGCTGCATCAACAAACTTCTTCCTTAACCTAGATTCAATAACACCTAACATACAGAGATGATTATCTTTAATCAAATCCTTGACTTCTTTCTGTTTAAGGGCCGAATTTAGCCCTTGAACATTCCATGCTGCAAATTTTCCTATCATTGGAAACTAGAAAGATTAGAAGCCCCCCCCCCCCCCCCCCCTTGCATTTCTGCCATTGAAACATCATGTACGTTACTTATTTCATCACGAGACATAAATTCTGCAGTAGCATTAGGCACACCCTCTACATCATTATAATGTCCATTAATCTTATCATTATAGATATTCTCAAGAGCATCATCATATTACTCAACCATATCTTCAGACCACGAAACTCTAACTTCATCAGTCAAAGACTTGCCTGAGTACACAAATAAATCAACTCTTAACTTATCTTTCTCCCATTCCAACATAACAACTTTATCTGATTCTTTCTTGATAGCCTGCTCATAAAATTTACTAAAAGCTGCATTGTTTTTCTTACCCCCACATTCATCTACAATTCTCTTCTTCGCCACTTTAGTAGCAGTCTCATGAAGGCCCTCCTTAATAGCAGCAATCTTCTAAAGAATCTCACCAATTCTACTTTCAATAATACTCTCCAGAGACTTTGAGTCAACCCTCATATTTTTACTCTTTTCCTTATAATACTTAATCTCATCCACCGACCACATCTTCGTATCTTCTTCTAAAACAGCAATACCCGACTCACAAATAGCATCAATAAACTTCTTCCTCTTCTCATTTTTCTCTTGAACTTCTGTATTCACTAAGGCCTCAAACCTATTACCAGTTTCCAACTTGTTAATTACCTCCACATTCGTAGAACCTACTTTTTGAGCCACTTTCTTAACATTCGCTACTTCAACCTTTTTCTTAATTTCACTGTTTTGAACACCACCATATGACTTTGCTTCTTGAACAACTTGTTTAATACCCACATTATCTTGATCACCCTTAGTCATAGAAACATTCTGCCTAGCTATACCATTACCTCTACCACCAGCATTGCCTCTACCACCATTATACGAACCCCTTCCTACATTACTAAAACCTCCTCTACTATAGCCACCCCTTCTGTTAACAACATTCTTCCACCCCTCAATATTAGTAACATTCACATTACCAGTATTAGCTACCTTAACAGACTCCATAACCTTCTTAGCAACCTCCCCTGATTTCTTAGCCTGACAAATTCTAATTGTATGACCAAAGACTTTACAATGCTCACACACTGGAGGTTTCCAGGGATACTCAACCTCCAATGTCATAGACCTATCTGAACTCTTATTGTAAATCTCAACCTCAGAAAGCAATTCCTTGGAAGAATCAACCTCAATAAAAACTCTAGCAAAGCTAGCTCTACCATACGTTCTTTCACACATTTCTGTTGTAATTCTATCCATAACAATAGGAATTCCTAACCTACTGGCAATACGGCTAATCCCATCATTGTTCCAAGCCTCCAAAGGCACATTGAAAATTTTGACCCAAATTGGAACCTTGTTAACTTCTGGTTTAGACATACAAATCCCAGGTTCCCATTTTTGGACAAAAAGGCTTATTATCCACCATCCAAGGACCATTCTCCACAACTGCTTGCATACCATCTATTGAACTAAAATTACAAAAATAAAGTCCGCTATTATTCATTATCACATCACTAAACTGATACGGCCTCCACATTCTTCTTAAATTCCCTAAAAGTTCCCTATGAGACATCTGGAACCCAACAAAATGTCCAATAAGGGTTCTACTCCATTTAACACTCCCCTCCTCCACAATTGGATCCATATCAAAAACTTCCTTCCCCTTTTTATTCACAAACCCCTCCACATACTTGAGTTTACTATTACCGGACTGTTTATCCCCTGCTAAAATACTAGCAAAAGAAAATGGCTTCTTAGTATTATCGCTACTCTCCTTCATCTGCACATCTTTAACACCGCTTCCTTCACCAACTTCAAAATTGCTCACAGACTTAATTCCCTTACTAGCATCTATACTATCAATCTTAAATATCCCTGGCCTTTTCTCATCACCAAAACTGACCTTAGGTGGGCTTCTAGGCTTGTTGCCATTCACAACCTTCGGGTTAAAAACAAGATTCTCAGCAAACGGGACAGGCATATCCGGAATGCTAGAGTTACCCTTGCCTTGATTACCTTTACCAATATTCTTAACAATATTCTTAACAACATTAGGCTTAGCACTAGAATCAACATTAACAGAAGTCGAGCTATTACCTAACACATCAGTACCAGAAACTACCCCTACCTCCTTAGCACCTACAACACTAGCAACACTTTTTCCACTCTCACCATTTGATCCCCAAAACATCTCAGTATCCTCCCCTGAGTTTACCGAGACATCTTTTCTACCCTTATCAACAATAACTTCATAACCAACATCCATATCATCTATACAATTACCCAAATCCCCAATCTTAACACTAGAACGGGTACTAACCCCCTTCTTAACAACAATACCCTCTGGGTGATCTAAAAAGTCCTTATCAACGTACTGCATAGCATTAGCTGAGCTAGGATTCATATTCATAGTGGTCTTAACTGGCTTCAATGACCTCCCTGATTTCTTAGGTGGTGGAACAAAAGAACCCACCGGCGGTGGTCCCACAAAACCCACCAGAGGTGGTTCAACAGAAACCACCGGATCCGACATAGGTGGAACAGGCGGATTAGACATGAAACATGTCTAGGAAAGGTTTAAGGAAATAAGGATAAAATATTAAGGTTTCAAAGGTGGATTAAGGTAAAAGTTTAGGCGGATAACAACAGTGGAAAAAACTTAATAAAATGGGTTTAAAAATGGATGAACAGGAAGATTTAATGGTGAAAAAATATATGAAAAGATGTAAAATGAATATGAGATTATGGATCTAAAATAAAATTCATGATCCCATGGTAGGATAAAAAATTAAACAATGATTTCTTAATAAAATGCTTTAGGGTTTTTAGAGAGAGGTTTTTAGAGAGAGGTTTAATGCTACGAGACGATGACGAGCCCAATTTGGCAACACTCGGTGTGTTACGAGGGCTATAAACCTTAGACCTATTCTCAATTATGACCAAAGCTTCCTCAACCATTTTACACAAAAAATTACCACCCGCGGCGACATTTAAATAATCTCTTTCATGATCGTTAAGTCCATTGTAAAACGTGTCAATTTGGTGCAAGTCGGAAAAACCGTGATGAGGACATTCATGTAACATCTCCTTAATCCTATTCCAAGCCGTTGAAAAACTTTCATTTGATTCTTGTGAAAATTTAGAAATCTCATTTTTCAAATGCGTAGTCTTAGAGGGCGGAAAAAATTGGTTCACAAACTTTGAAACGAGATCCTTCCACGTCAATATAGAATTGGGTGGCTCTTTCTCTAACCAAATTTTAGCGGGCCCCGCTAAGGAATACGAAAAAAGCATCATCTTAATCGAGTCATTCGAGACATCCTTGAATTTGCAAGTGGCGGTAAGACGATTGAATTGGCGGATATGGTTGTGGGGATTGTCCTTCTCATCACCACAGAATTTGTTTTTTTGGATCATCGACAACAAACCCGTTTTCACCTCAAAATTCTCCGCAAGGATTGCGGGAATTACAATAGCTTCTCCATAACCCTCGGTGGGTGCTTGAAGTAACTCCATCATAGTTCGATTCGCCATGGTTGTTGCTTCTCGCACAATGGGTTCGTCAATAGGAGACTCCTCACTAGAATGAGTTGGAGTGGGAGTTTTGTTTTTTCGTCTACGTGCACGTTTTGCTTGATTACGAGTTAGCATAAACGTCACGTACAACGAGGAGACGAGCAAAGAAGATTCTTTTTGGTATTTTGTGTTTTTCAATTATTTTTTTGTGGTTTCTGATGGTATTAACCTTTTTTGGAAATTGGTGAATGTATTAAGTAGACACAAATCTACAAATCTCCTCCTTAATCAAATCTCTCGATTAAAGAAGCCTCAAGGAATGAAAACGATCACGTGGAGTGAACACCTTCGATGAATTTAGAACGATGGTGGAACACCAAATCGTTCAAGAGGGTTTAATCAATAGAAACCAAGAAAATATATATGATATGTAATAATACTTTGGGCGGCAAAACCCTCGATTCACTCTCAAAATCAAATACGCACAAGCAAGCGGAGGAAACGAGGCGGCGCGAAGCACTTAAGAGCCTTTTTCCTTTAGGTTGTGAAATACAACCGCCTTATACCCACCTTATAGTTTGTATTTTTCAAAATTAAGCTTCACGAAAGTATTTATCTATTTTTGCCTTTTTCTTTGGTTTGAGATTCGAATAAAATGATTGGTTAATGACCTCCCAAGTAAAGGTTGTGATTTCTCACGTATTTGGAGTACTTGTGAATTTATTGTTCTACGTATACAATATATTAATAATATTCACACAAAAACCGAAAAACGATAATACGTATTAGTAGAGTGCTACTAATACAAATACTAATTATGGCTATATAAAAAACAAAAATGTTTCAATCAAAACAAAACACGCCTCTCCGGCAGTGGCGCCAAAATGATAGTCGTAGAAATACGTCTTTTAGGAAAAAGAACGTAAAATAGGGCAAGCGTGCACGACGATTTAGGAAAACCGTGTGCGAATGACCCTAAAAGTGACTTCGTTCTCGAGGAGGCTAGTGTGTTGTGTAATGGATTGATTAATGATGTTTGTGATTATATGATTGAAAAGGAAAGAAAGAAATGAGATTAGAAGAGAAAGACGGTTACGAAGACGGATTTAACTAAGACGAAAACGCGTTCACGTAAAACCGTAAATAGTACAAAAATTAAAATTTTAACCTAAAAATTCCTAAAAATTACTAAAAATCCACAATAAAATTCTAAGAGTTTACAAAAAATCCAAACTTGCTAAAACCTTTTAATTAATTAGATAATGACTTTTTAATGCTAATTAAAGCCCTAAAAATCACAATTAATTATTAAAAAGCTCTAAACAATATTTTATAGTTTGTAAACCTCAAAAATAACCTAATTAAGCTAAAAAGTATTTTTTAAAATTTTAAAACCTAATAAAACTATTTTTAAACACTTAAAAACTATTAAAATCACTTAAAACTTAAATTAATTCTAGAAATTAATTGAAAAGTCCTAAAAATGTTTGGAAAGTTACAAAATTCCTAATTATGTGTCTAAAATCTAGGAAAATTGAAAAAACTTAGAAAATTAAACTTTCAATTTTTAATAATAAAATAATAATAAATAATCAAAAAAATTCAAAGTTTATAAAAAAATTCTAAAAAATTATCAAAAATCTAGAATATTATAACTAAGACAAAAATGCAATTAAAAGTTTCTAAATCCTATTTAATAATTTTATATTAAATTTTAAAGTTGATTAAAAACCCTAAAATCCTATAAAATCAAAAATAAGACTTTTTTAAAACTTTTTATGATGTAAACCTCAAGAATATAAATGAAAACCTAAAAACTATTTTTTTGGATTTTTAAAATGCTTTTTCCTATTTTTTTAATTACTTAAATAAAAACGGGTAAATAAACAATGATAAAAAATAAATAAAGAAAGAGAAAAATTCAAACTTGGCTCAGAAAAATCCTAAACTATAATATAATCCTATGAAAAATGAAACTTAGCTAATAAGCTAAACCAATAAGCTCAAATAATCTAAAAAGGCCACGGCTTATTTATGAAAATCCAAAACCAAACCCCTTTAAATATATTATGAATTGAGTCTTTATCAGTAAAAGACCCAAGGGCGCAATGGTAAGACGTGTGTGTTGTGAGGAGGATGGCACAGGTTCGAGTCCTGGCCAGTCCTTTTTACTTTTTATATTTTTTTTCTTTTTAAACTTTAAAAACACAAACAGTAACTTACTTAAATCTCAAAAACATAAACCAAATCCAAAATATCAAAGATTAAAGCTATTTAAGTCAAAAACGTGCCCAGGTTAGGGTTGAGTTTCTGATGAACACAAGGAGTAAATATTCACTTGTGAAGAATAAGGATCAAGAGGATTTAATCTTGGTTTTGTGGATGTTTTGTTGGACAATGAGGGCACCCCTATACTCAGTTGAGTATAGGGAGTCAATACAAACACTAAACAAGCAAGTAATCTAACAAAAATCAACACAAAGCCAATTAAACTTCCTGATAAAGCTATGCAATGTTTCTGATGAATGGTTGGCCAATTTACATGCACAAAGATGATTTTCAAAGGCTTAAAACTTGCAACCAAGCTACTCAAATAACATATAAGCTATACTCAACCCTTAAATGACCTAAAATTTAGCAGACTTACAAATTTGATAACCAAATTCACACCAAATCAAGCACAAGAGACAGTTTCTGTTTATAGCTATTTTTACCCACTTTTAGCATGCAAATGTGTTCAAAACTAAACCAAAATGAAAACTAAGTACCAATAGCACCTAATACCAACCTAGTGAGTGAATAAACAAGATTACAGGCAAAATCTAATCTATTTAAACCATTTAAAGCCCTAATCCAAACACCCCTTAAGAAACTGAAAATGATACTTTTCAAAGCAAATCTTAACAAGACTTAACCAAACTGATTATGATCACTTAAATCATGCATATGAACATCTATCTTGCATGAACAAACAACAAACAACACATTTCAACAACTTTCATACAATTTCACTCCAAATCACATGAATATCAGATTTTGAACTAGAAAAATGAAAACAAGGATTGTACCTTAAGGGTCCTACATCCAGGACCCTTAGTGGTTGCTTAACCACCTCCAAATAGGCTGGGGCCTATGCAGAACCTTTGATCAACAAGCAAGTTCTGAAACCTGCTAAGAATCAAAATGAAACAAGCAAATATAAAATATCTTATTTTTTTACTCTTTAAAACCTTTCTCACAATCTTTTCTCAAATGATTTTCCTTTCTAAATCACTTATAACAAACACACTTAAAATCCAGGAAACCTAAATCTTTCAGAAACAAGATTTTACCAAATCGACCAATTTTCAGAAACTTTTTCTGAAAATCTCAAACACAAAATGTTTGAGTAAAACTTTAAATGGAACTCAGATTCTCTTCATAAACTAACACCAACTTTTAAAAATGATAAAAGGAATTATATTTTACTCAAAAATACCAACTTTATAATTTCATAAAAAGGGATTACAAAATTTTGAAGAAAATCTGGAACAAGTGATAGAGGTCACATGCGACCTCTCTTTATACAAAATGATAGAACTATCTAGAAATGCTTAAACCCTAATGCCTTAAAGCCCTAAAATGCCCTTGGACTAATCTTCAAAAATTGGTCAAAAATGTGCCATGTGATTTCTGAAAAGTCTTGGTGATGTCCAGCTGTTGAGATTTGATCTTAAACATTTGTTTGAGCTTGGAGGACAAGTAGAATCATCTCAAACGTTTATCTTGTCTGCTTGTTGGTATTGAGGAGAAAGTGACGTGCAGGGGAGGGCCAGGGGAGTCACATGGGTGTGTGGGAAAGGGACATTGTTGGTGGGTTTTGATGAGGATAAGGGTAATTAACATTCTGGAAGTTAATTTACAAAAACCCCTTGATTTGAGGGAGTTAAGGGATTAGGGTTCTAGGATTTGGGGATAAGCAGGTGGGTGTTTTAATTCGAAATGGGGGATTTGGTTTTTAAATTGTGTGTTAAGTGGGAAAAGTGGGGGGATTTGACTGAGTTTGACCAGGTTTATTGAATAAACCTGGTGGGTTTGGGTAGGGTTAATGGACGGGTTGGTTGGGTAAATGGGTAAGGGTATGGGTAAGTGGGTAGGTTGTGGTGACGTGGCAGTTTGGTATTGGTTGTGAGGGTTTAGCTGTCTGGCAATAGTGGCCCTCCATGTTACTTGTTTCTTTCATTTTGTATAAACAGCAAACAATCTTCCATTCCTTTGATTTTAACTTTGGAAAGTTTACATTTTTGGCACAACCTTTTTATAAACTTTTTCCAAGGGCTTCAAATGTACTTTCTTCATTCTTCAAGGGCTATTCTTGTACAATCTTGATAATTTAGGGACCTCAATGCATTTTATGAGTTTTGCAAGGGTATAAATTGCCAAGTCTTCAAAAATGAGGGACTAAAATTGCCAATCTTCAAAACTTCCGGGTCCATTTCAGAAATTCCAGATTTGGATCTGGTTCATTGTGCGGCTTCGTTTCCCGTGTTCGTTTTTGAATGATTCTTGTGATCTTTTGCCTTTTCCTCAATATCCGTACCTAAAAATACACAAGCAACAAACACAAGCATATATTTGGTAGTTTTAATGATATTTTATGCATTTTAAGCCCGATTTGGACGATGAGACTATGTATAAAAGCAGTCTCATCAATTTAAGTATCAAGAGACGCTACCAATGATAAGGATAATGATCCCTTAGAGTTTGGCAAGGTTATTTTGATGATTGGAGCTTAAAAAACGTCACTTTTTGGCACACCAATATTAAATCCAGGAATGATGTTCTTCAACAAGGTTGGGAGAGTTTCCTTGGTGAATATTGAAGTTGGTAATGAATTACCTTCAAGGGATTCAAGTCATGATGTTACAATGACCACTAAGGGTTTTATTTATAGATGAAATTCAAGCCTTGGTCATCAATGTTTGGCTTGGAGCCAATGTACTTGGAGCCAAAGGTGTATGCTGTTGATCCCAAACTTAGATCGATTAAGCTTTGTGTATACGAGATTGGATCAAGTACTACACGTAGAGAAACCTTTGCTTATGAATAAAGTAACAAAGTGTTATGCGGAATTAACACTTGATCTAAAACACAAAGATGTTAAACAAACTTTCACTTGTATTAGAATGATTCTTGTTGATTACAATGAAAGAGTTTAACAATCGAAAACTTATGAAAACTTATATTAAACATTAACCTAAAAGATCTTCTTTTATAGAACAAGAAGTCTTGTACAATAAGCTACGAATCAACTATTCTAGGTAAAGATAAACATAGAAAATACATTGTCATCTCTATCCTTACTAGAAGTATTCTAGAATATAATAAACGTCTAGCTCACATCTTCCATCAGTGCTTGTCTTCAATCTGTCAACGCTTGACTTTAACTTGTCAACGCTTATGCTATCAGCGCTCACTTTGCTCTTGTCAACGCTTGAGTTGTTCTTGTCAGCGTTCAAGTGTTCTGGCCTTAATTTATTCCCAACAATCCTCCCCTAAACTTGATATCCACTCTTATGATCAAGTTTCTGAATAAACATTAAGAACTTGGAGGAGTCTGACAAACCTTATCATATTGGTAATAAATAAATCTGATCAAATTCTTTGCCACGTCACTTGTATAGTCTATCTCCAACTGGGTGTCCTTCATCTTCTCCAAAACAGCCTTGGATATGAAATACTGAGCATCTACAAGTAAATACTCAGCAAACTTTGTAGAACTCAAATGGTATACACCAGCAGCTGAATATAACCTCCATTGAAGACCATTGAGGTCATCTTCAAGATCCTTCCATATTTCAGGATCTTCTTCTTTTGTCCCACACATTCTTTTGAATGTGGTCCAAAGTTTTATTCCATTGACTGAAGTTGGTGCTTCAGCCTCATACTTGGTCTCTAGCAACCTCCAAAGGTCCACCAAGTCTTCTCTATCACAACTTGCAAATAAAGATATGAGAGTGGTAAAAGTGTGTACCTCTTTGCCAAATCTTCCAATTTTCCAGAATCCACATTCATCTTCATCATAACTCACAATTGGATTCCTGGAATCTAGTGGTAACACATGCACCATATCTGAAGCTTCTAATGGGGAGAGCTTGAGGCTCTTTCTAATAACTGCTTCACTTGGATATAGTTGATCCATATCTTTTGGAAACTCAAGTACAAATCCCTTCTTTACTGGTCTGGGAACTATCATAGCTCTCTTGATTTCCATCTCCTCTGCAAGTTGCTCCTTTCTTTCATCTGAAAGAAGTCTGAAAGTGTTTTCTTCCTGTATTTTCACCCAAATAGGATAAGCCCTATGTTCCAACTCATCAAATGTCAAAGCCTTCAGCTTCTGATGTGTCCATCCAACTCCATGACATTTAAGCAACATAAAATAGAGCTTCCTGATTGTAGTAAAATTTAGATAACTTGCTTTAGGAAAAACAAGCAACTAAATATGAGCGGTAAGTATTAAGTACGACGGTTTAGGAAAACCGTGCACTAATGACCCAATCACTTAAAAGAGAGAAAGAATTCGTTTCCCAAGGAGGTATGGTGTTGTGAATTAACTTGTATATATTTGAGATTAATATTGAGAAGAATGGAATGACGGTTTCTTGAAAATTACACTATGTCGTAAAAAACGTAAACGTAAAGCCGTAGAAAAACCACAAAAATTAAAAATTAAACTAAACCAAAAACAAAATCAAGAAAAGATTAAAGAGCTAAAAACAAGTCTCAAATAATATAAACAAAGATAAAAATCCAACAAAGATATTTTAAAACCTTTTATTAATTAAATAATTAATTTTAAATGCTAATTAAAGCCCTAAAATTAAATTTAACTAATTCAAATGTCTAAAATATGATTTTATTGAATAATCACTTAACTTATATTATTAGAAGACTAAAAAGTAATTTTCTAAAAATTAAAACCTATTAAAACTATTTTTAAAACCCTAAAAATGATTTAAAATAATTAAAATCTAATTAAACTTAAAATAATTATAAAAATAAATCTAAAAGCTTAATAATTATTCTAAAAATGGAATTGATCCTAATTAATGCTAAAGAATATAAGAAAAATGAAAAAGAAAGAAAAATAAAATTTTGAAAATTAAATAATAAAATAATATTAAAATAATGTTAAAAATAAAAAGTTTCTAAAATTTAAAATAAAAAATTTCTAAAAATCCTAAATAATATAACTAAGAGAAAAACACAAATTATAGCTTCTAAACCTTTTTTAATAATTTTATAAAAATCTTTAAAGTTTATAAAAAACTTAAAATATTATAAAATTAAAAATAAATGTTTTTGAAACCAAAATTAGATGTAAACCTCAAAAATATATTTTAAAAACTAAAAACTATTTTTTCTAAAAATAAAAACTCTTTTTGGTATTTTTTTATTGATTTAATGAAAAACGTCTATTAAATAAATTCTAAAAAATAAACTAATAAAGTGAAAAATATGAAACCAATTTTAAAAAATCTACAAACCTATTACTTACCTAGGAAAAATAAGAAAAGTGAAATAAGCTAGAAAAATAAGCTGGAAATAAACTTAAATGCTACGGCTTATTAATAAGCAAAGCAATGAAAAACAGGTTAAGTAGAAAACAAAACTACTCCCTAGTAGTCAAAGACCCTAGGGCGCAGTGGTGAGTGTGGTGTGGTGTGAACGTGGTGACCAGGGGTTCGAATCTTGAAACCCCCCCTTTTTATCACTTAGTTGCGCCGCAACGCTTGTTTCATGCGCTGCAACTAGTGTAACGAGAGCACCTTGATCTGTAGCTCCTTCAGTTGCGCCGCAACGCTTGTTTCATGCGCCGCAACTTTTATATTTTTTACTTTTTTAACTTATACCAAACCAATCACAGACCTTTGCAAGCTTATAACCCAATTCCAATTCCTTTTTATGCCAAGATTAAGCTAAGTATTTAACAAAAACGTGGACAGACTTGATACTTTATGAACACAAGTGCTATGATTCACACCTTATGCAATTTGCTGCCAAGAGGAGCTTGGCAGTGTGTTTATTTGGTGGGTATTATTGGACACAAGGCACCCTTGAGCTCAGTGAAGCTCAAGGAGTCAATGGCACACAAGGAAAAAAACAAATAACACACCAATAACAACAAGAATCAAAGCATTTAGCACTCAAAATCCACAAAACAAAAGCTCACACAAGCTATGCTAGTTGCTGAGGTGTAGTAGGCAGGTCTGGTGGTTTATGATGCTACCAAATGCACTCAAATTGATTACAAGACCTGAAACTTGGCACATACACTCACAAGATGGTGTTCAAGCAATATAAAACCTAAAACAAACCTACCACTCTCAGGCAATCAAGAATCAAGCACCAATATGCATGAAAAATTCAGCAAAAGTGAGCATGCAGATTTTTAACACCCTTTTTACCTTTTAACCTCACAATTTTGCTCAAAACTTGTACCAAACTAAGTTACCAACTAGTTAAAACCTAAATCAACCTTAATCACCAACTCTAACACTCTTACAATTCATGAATCAACAACCTTACCCTGCTTAAACTTGTTGCCAAACACCCTTTAAACTTTATAAAAACCAACTTATAACTAATCAAACCTTACAAAACTTAAACAAACTGATTCTAATACTCTTAAACATGCATAACATCACAGAAAAATACAAGTCCAACACTTAATAACACACTATAGCATCAAAATCACATAGGATCATACAAAGCTATTTTCTGAAAATTTCAAAGGAACAAGGAAGATACCTTAGGGCTTTAACATCCAAAGCCCTAGTGACAGCCTAGTCACCTCCTTCCCAACTCGGGCTGGGGCTGACTTAGATCAACAACTCCTTCACACCTGCTCAAAATCAAAAACAAGAGAAGAACAAAAACAAGCAATATATATCACTGATTCTTTTCTTTTCTTTTTAAATCTCTTTGTAAAACCTTACAAACCTTTTAAACATATTTTAATAACCTTATAACACCAAATGAATCACACTTCTTATCACAAAATCCAATGGATCAAATTCTTACCAAAATTTGTCCAAATTTCAGAAACTATGAACAACTTTGAAAATCAAACTTACTTCACCAAAATTAAAACTTGGAACTCAGAATTAAGCTTAACACAACACTCAACTTTTAAAAACAATAAAAAAGGAATTACACTTGAATATTTCAAAAACCAAACTTTTTATTTCTTTAAAAAGGTATTACATGTGCAAGCTTAAAAACTGGAACAAAGGGATCACCACAGCTTGGGTCTCCTTTTATAGAGCCTATAGAACATCCTAGAAGCATAAAAACATAAACCCTAATACATAGAAAATCCCAAATCTACCCTTGGACGTTTTTGGTGCATTTGAGCTGTCCATTTGATCTTGAACGTTTATTTTGCTTTGGGAGGAAGCAAATAATCTTGGCCATTCAATTGGGACACGTCATGATGCTTGGGGGCTAAGGAATGATGTGATTGGTGGATTGGGGAATTGGGGGTTTGGTGCACATGTGTGGGATGCAGGTTTTTAGGAGTGGGTTGAGTTTAGGTACGTGTGAATTACTTGTGTGCAAGGTGAATTAAGTTTTAACCCAAGTTAAATGGAGGTAAGTTCTGGGGATGTAAAAGTGGTACAGTAACTGGTTTGATCCTAAAAAGGGGGAAACAAAAGTGTTAAGCGCCCTTTTCATTTTAAATCTTTCAAAGATGGCGCATTTGGTCCCTTTCTTTTGTTATTTTTGCCATTTAAGGTTTTTAAGCCCTAAAACTTGTTTCTGCCTTGTTAATAACTTTCAAGGTTTGGCAGTTTTGGCACAAACTTAATAAAAAGGTTATCAAGGGTAATTTTTGGCATTTTTGAATATTTCAAGGGCTGAACTTGGACAATGATGATCTTCAAAGGTCTTCAATGAGTCTTCCACTTTATGAGGGACCATAATTGGCAATTTGAAATTGTTGAAGGACTATTCTTGCCATTTCTTCAAAGTTGAAGGACCTTTTTGCAATTTTGACAAACTTAAGGGACCAAACTTGTAATTATTATTATACAAGGGTTTTAAGTGTCATTTCTTCATAGAATGAGGATCAATCTTGTTTTGTCTTCAAGTCTTCAAGGGTATTTGATGAAAATTCCATGATTAGGGCCCGGTTCTTTGTACGGCTTCGTTTCTCGTGTTCGTTTTTCCTTGTATCTTGTGATCTTTTGTCTTTTTCACGATATCCATACCTAAAACACACAAGTAAACAAACACAAGCATATATATGGTATTTTATGACATTTTTATGCATTTAAAGCCCGAAAAGAACGATGAGATCATGTATAAATGCCATCTCATCACTCCCCCATACTAAGCCATTGCCGTGCCCTCACGCAATGCTAGAATAAAGTATCTAAGCATCACCAAAGTTCAATTTTATTAACCTTTATTGAAAAGTAAAACACTTGCAACATACTACGAGAATGTGTAAAGACATAATGTATGATTTTCATCACAAAAATGTGACTTTTAGGGTCAAAGAATAGAAACAAGTTAATGTCCCTTAGAGTAAACTTCGTCATCCTTGATTGTCATACATTCCATGCCAAGTGCAAAAACAAGATCATTGTTGGTACAAGTCACAATGCTAACACTACTCATACGTCCAAATTGTGTAATACTTTTTCTCCCCGCAATCCTAGTTATTATAAAAGGAAATGGGTTACTAGCATTTTTTATCTAATTGTCATGGATCACAAGTGATTCATATTGACTTATTTGAGTAGTTATTAGTCCGAAAGCAAAGTAGCACGATTTGATCAATAGTTAGCCGAAGGACAAAATCTTTTAAAACGGCTTCTCGTGTATCTCCTTAAGTTCATATCTTGGCATAACTCGTTTCACGATTTGAGACCTTTCTCGGACCGATATTTGGCATGTACTTCATACTTCAAATCTTGGGAAGACGTTCTTGAAATTATGGTCTTCTCTTCATATATTTGGAATTTCTTCACTTGACGTTTTTGAGAGATTCTTCATATAGGACCACGACTTCATCATTTTTCTTCAATCTTTACTTTGGATTTTGATATACAACGATCCGCCTCCTTTTCGGACTTGGATATATTTATCCTCATACCTTGTTAGGGTCTTTTTGGATAGACTTTCTCCATTCTTTAGGGGAGTAATTGCTTATCGTCGTGTGTCTCGATCCTTCATATTGATTTTGGAATAATGATACTTCACATCATCTTTGGATCTTTAGCAAAAATAGAGCTCCTCATGCCTTGTTAGGGCCTTTTTGGATGATTGCCAATCTTCGCGTCCCGTTTCAATAAGTTATGCCTTGGCTATGAACTCTATTCAACCCCGAGCAACTTTTAAACGATCTTGCGCTAGAGGCTAAGTAACCTTTCAAATCGTACGACCTTACTTATTGCAATTATGTTTTATTCCTAATGCATTGATCTTATGGGAAGAAAAAGCCACAATTAAAAACATATGAGTTTTTGAAAGAACACTTTCATGTTCTACGTTTAGCATGATCACTTGTCTAACTCTATCATTTCTCGTTCTTCACTATTTAAAGACCTCTAATTAAAGAGACTCGTGAATACTTAGCCATGCAAGTCAAAATTAAGCCAAATTTGGATTAGCTTTCATTAAGACTATATCAAATCAAAGTTTTGGGTTTTCAAGCCACCTATAGGATCTTGCACTTTCTTGGACTTTTTCAAGTTTAGAGAATGCGTTTTAAAGTTCCCTTGATAAGTGACTTTCTAGAATCAATTATAGGAACTTGCGAAAAGTTCTTGTTCTTAACCCGAATGAATTAAGACTTTCGCGTTTTAAAGCTCCCTATATAAAAGTCTAGCAAAACTTGAATTGAGCGGGTTAAGGAATGTAAATGGCTCCAAATGCCCATCAAGTCAAAAATTAACTCTTATTCTACCCATCGGAAAATATACATTCGTGTCTTAAAAACACTTATGAAAACTTAAAAAAAATTTAAAATTTGGCCATTTTTAGCCTTATTAGCAAAATAAAACATTGAAAGTTGGAAAACGTGAGGGCGTAGCAAAGCAAGTACCTATTCACCCCCCCATACTAAAAGTAAACATTGTCCTCAATGTTTCGAGTCTAAAGGTGGAGCACCCCCATACTAGAGACGAAGAATCGAATGCTTAGGATCTAGCATGGAAAGGGTGATCAACAATATATCTAAAGCCGTTTATTAATTATGCTAAAAGATAATTGTTAGAACAATAAAGGATATGTCATGGAATCGTGAAAAACTTCTTCAAACGAACGATGGAGGCTCACGTAAACGAACACGAGAGTCTTCAATCGTAGACGATGATGATGATCTAGATAACACAATCACAAACAACCACGAGACAACGAGTTGGAAGGGTACAAGTCCCCTTATTAGTGAACAATAAAGCATAAAGATAAGCATGGGATCTCCCCCACGAGGCACCTCGTTTTTGATTACCGAGTCATGAGCTCGACTCGATCCCCTCAAAATGTGAACATTTAGGGATATCATGGTGTGGTCAAAGGGGCTTACATGATAATCAAGGCCCAAAAAGCAACCGGTATAAAGGACTAAGTCCTTAGATGATGCAAAATACCGGGGTCGAAGATGGCGTTCTCGTTTCCATGGAAAAAACAATTCAACGCCACTTCAACATGTGCCATAAACTCAAAGAGTTTGAAGAAAATAGATGAGAAGTAGAAGGGTGAGACAATTGGTAAGACAAACGTTTGAGCTACTCGAGGTAGACTCGCACCAAGCAAATAGATATAGTTTCCATTTATTGCATCGGTGGAAGACTGAGATTTCCCTTTACATGAAATTCCGGGATCGAATATCTCGTCCTCGGTGGACAAGGATGAGGGAACATTAGGGGCTTCCCCCATACTAGGACCACACAAAACATCGTCAAAAGGAGTAGACGAGTTTGTAGTACTCAAATCACGTGGTGATGACGGAGTTAGATTTGTAGAAAAATCAATTAAATCACATTTAAGATCTTTTTCCTTATTATCTTTTAAACTCTCCTTATGAAAACCCTTTTTGATTATGTCGAAAATATTCGGTGTTTCTAAGACGATGTTAGTCACACTAAAAATTCTCACATTTTGAAACCGTTTTGGTTTTGGTGGTGGCAAGTTCTCAAAACGTTTATCGACGAAGAAAACTTCCCCATCGGGGCCAACATATTCATCATCCGAAAGATCATCTGTAGAAACCGGCAACTTATCAACACTTTTCAAGAATGAAGGTGAAGGATTTTTCGATTCAAGTATTGATGGTTTCTTCCTTGTAGGCTTAGCACTCATAACCTCCACCGGCGGAGGAAATGGTAAATTGTTTTTGGAGACATTCCCTAAAACTCTTGGTGAAAATTCTTTGCAAATGACATTGGTCGAGTCACCATGGTTTAAAGTTGCAATAGAATATACATGAGAAAGATTGGAGTTTTGTGTTGCATTGATGACAAGTTCTTCTTCATTGAAACGAAGGGTGATTTTTCGAGCATGAACATCGATAAGTGCTCGTGATGTATCCAAAAATGAACGACCCAAAATGAGAGGAACTTTTCGATCGATAGGAATGTCTACAACGATAAAGTCAACGGGATAGTAAAACTTTCCGACTTTAACGAAAACGTCCTCGGCTACTCCACATGCCATGATCGTAGAATGATCGGCCATCTCGATGGACATGTTCGAAGGAGTAAGAGCCGGAAGCGAAAGCGATTTGAAAATCTCGAGAGGCATTAAATTAATACTAGCACCAAGATCGGCCAAGGCGTAGCATTCCTCCATATCTTGTATAACACATGGAATCAAAAATTTACCGGGATCACCGACTTTTTGTGGTATGCGGCTTAGAAAAACCGATGAACAACTAGACGATTGTTGTAACTTCTCTTTGTTGTTTAGCATACTTTTGAAGTTTGCGGCGAATCGAGGCATCATGATTAAAGCATCGGCAAAACTTATGTTAAAGTGCAAATCACGAAACATTTTCATAAATAGCTCAAATTGATAATTGTTCCTTTCTTGTGCTTTCTCTTTGTTTCGTCTCGAAGGGTAAGGTAAAGGTGGTGTGGGTTGGTCATTAGGCAACGGCCTTGGAATCTCGGGTTCCACAATTGGTATTGGTGTAACCGTAGGTGTGGTATGAGCGGTACTTCGTGGGATTGTAATGTGCTCCTTTTCGACCATCACCTCGGGTTCTTTCTCGATTTCCTTCTCCGTAGAAGTACTTGGTCGAGAGATTGGTTCCTTGAAAGTTTTACCACTTCGTGTAGTAATAACCTTCATTTCTCCCTTCGGGTTTGCAATGGTATCACTAGGAAGACCACCCGAAGAAGAGGGCTTACACATGATAGCTTCAAACATTTTACCCATTCGGTCCTCAAATTTTGATTGCCTAGCATCCGCTTTCAATAACTCTTGCTTAATCTCATGTTGTCCTAATTCCATCTTTTGTTGGTTTTGTTGAAGACGTTGGACATTTCCTTCCATTTTGTTTGCATGAGTTTTAAGTTCATTAGCAAGTTCATTTTTAAGCTCGTTTTTCAACTCGGACCTTAAGCTAATCATCTCACATTGCATATTATCAAATTTAGCATCATTTGCTTTTGCATAATCTAAAAATTCTCCTTGCAAATTTTTCGTGTGAGCATTTTGAAAACCTTGTGTAGTGTTTTGAAAATCACGGTTTTGGTTTTGATTAGAGATTTGTCCATTCCCACTTTGATAATTCCCTTTGTTGTAATTGCGTGTGTTGCCTTGGTAATTACCTTGGTTGTTGTTTCGATAATTATTAACATTTTGATTTGGTGGAGCTTGATTTTGGCGGGAACCTTGGCCGTTTTGGTTGTAAGTTCCCGTTGCTACATAAGCACTCGAAGTGTTACCATCCGCGGTAATGCACTCGGATAAATCATGAGCTCCTCCACACGATAAACAACTCTTAGCAACCGCTTTAACCGAAGCGGAATTGGAAGCTTCTTGAGCCTTCCAATGGGGCATTAGATTAGCAAATCTATCAAAAAACCGATTTTCCTCATTAGCTTCATCATGTAAGGCATTAATGCTACGAGACGATTGTGACGACGATGACGAACCCATATTGGCAACACTCGGTGTGTTACGAGGGCTATAAACCTTAGATCGATTTTCAATGATTTGTAAAGCCTCATTTGTCGTCTTGCACAAAAAATTACCACCCGCGGCGGCATTCAAATAATCTCGTTCATGATCATTAAGCCCATTATAAAAGGTATCAACTTGATGTAATTCCGAAAAATCATGATGAGGACATTCATGTAACATCTCTTTAAATCGTTCCCATGCCATTGAAAAACTTTCATTGTTACGTTGCACAAATCGTGAAATCTCATTTTTTAAGTGTGTTGTTTTCGATGGTGGAAAAAACTTGTTCACAAACTTAGAAACGAGATCGGCCCATGTCAAAATCGAATTTGGCGGTTCTTTCTCGAGCCAAATTTTAGCGGGTCCATCCAACGAATATGGAAACAACATCATCTTAATGGCGTCATGCGGAACATCTTTGAATTTGCTAGTGGCGGTGAGACGGTTGAAATTCCTAATGTGGTAATGCGGGTTGTCTTTCTCATGACCTCGAAACTTGTTTGCTTGCAACATAGACATTAAACCCGTCTTAATCTCGAAATTCTCCGCAAGGATGGCGGGAATAACAATTGCCTCTCCAAAACCCTCGGTGGGTGCTTGTAGCAACTCCATCATAGTACGATTAGCCATTACGACTTCTTGTTCTATAATAGGTTCAACAATTGGAGGTTCTTCAACAATCAACGATCCTTGATTTGCTTGCTTTTGAAGACGTTTACGAGCTCGTTTTGCTTGGTTACGAGTGATCATAAACTTCACGAAGAATGGGAGGTGAGCAAAGAAGATTCTTTTTGGTTGTTTTGTGGATTTTCAATTTTTTTTTTTTTTGTGTTTTTGATGATATTTAATTTTTTTGGATTTTGGTGTATCTTCGTAGACAACAATCTACAAAATCTCTCCTCGAATCAAACTCTTGATTAAAGAAGCCTCAAAGGAATGAAAACGATCACGTGGAGTGAACGCCTTCGAATGACTTTAGAACTTTGGTGAAAACCAAATTGTTCACGAGGGTTTAATCACAAAGAAAACCAAGCAAATATAGTATACGTATTAATACTTTGGGCGGCAAAACCCTCGATTAGCCTTCAATCTCAAAATACTCACAAGCAAGCGGGGAAACGAGGCGGCGCGAAGCACTTAAGAGCCTTTTTCCTTAGGGTATATTTTATAATACCCGCCTTATACCCACCTTATAGTTCGTATTTTTCAAAATCGAGCTTCACGAAAGTATTTATCTATTTTTGCCTTTTCTTTTTGTTTGAGATTCGAATACAATGATCGAGTGATGAAATCCCGAATCAAGGTTGTGTTTTCACACTTTTGGAGATATTGTATTTTTATTGTGATACTTAATACAATATATTAATAATATTCACAAAGAAAAACCAAGAAAACCGGTAATACGTGTTAAGGGAGTTCCACTTAACACAAATACTATTTATGGATAATATCAAAAACAAAATTTTCCAAATTAAGACACGACACACCTCCCCGGCAGCGGCGCCAAAAATGATTGTAGTAAAATTTAGATAACTTGCTTTAGGAAAAACAAGCAACTAAATATGAGCGGTAAGTATTAAGTACGACGGTTTAGGAAAACCGTGCACTAATGACCCAATCACTTAAAAGAGAGAAAGAATTCGTTTCCCAAGGAGGTATGGTGTTGTGAATTAACTTGTATATATTTGAGATTAATATTGAGAAGAATGGAATGACGGTTTCTTGAAAATTACACTATGTCGTAAAAAACGTAAACGTAAAGCCGTAGAAAAACCACAAAAATTAAAAATTAAACTAAACCAAAAACAAAATCAAGAAAAGATTAAAGAGCTAAAAACAAGTCTCAAATAATATAAACAAAGATAAAAATCCAACAAAGATATTTTAAAACCTTTTATTAATTAAATAATTAATTTTAAATGCTAATTAAAGCCCTAAAATTAAATTTAACTAATTCAAATGTCTAAAATATGATTTTATTGAATAATCACTTAACTTATATTATTAGAAGACTAAAAAGTAATTTTCTAAAAATTAAAACCTATTAAAACTATTTTTAAAACCCTAAAAATGATTTAAAATAATTAAAATCTAATTAAACTTAAAATAATTATAAAAATAAATCTAAAAGCTTAATAATTATTCTAAAAATGGAATTGATCCTAATTAATGCTAAAGAATATAAGAAAAATGAAAAAGAAAGAAAAATAAAATTTTGAAAATTAAATAATAAAATAATATTAAAATAATGTTAAAAATAAAAAGTTTCTAAAATTTAAAATAAAAAATTTCTAAAAATCCTAAATAATATAACTAAGAGAAAAACACAAATTATAGCTTCTAAACCTTTTTTAATAATTCTATAAAAATCTTTAAAGTTTATAAAAAACTTAAAATATTATAAAATTAAAAATAAATGTTTTTGAAACCAAAATTAGATGTAAACCTCAAAAATATATTTTAAAAACTAAAAACTATTTTTTCTAAAAATAAAAACTCTTTTTGGTATTTTTTTATTGATTTAATGAAAAACGTCTATTAAATAAATTCTAAAAAATAAACTAATAAAGTGAAAAATATGAAACCAATTTTAAAAAATCTACAAACCTATTACTTACCTAGGAAAAATAAGAAAAGTGAAATAAGCTAGAAAAATAAGCTGGAAATAAACTTAAATGCTACGGCTTATTAATAAGCAAAGCAATGAAAAACAGGTTAAGTAGAAAACAAAACTACTCCCTAGTAGTCAAAGACCCTAGGGCGCAGTGGTGAGTGTGGTGTGGTGTGAACGTGGTGACCAGGGGTTCGAATCTTGAAACCCCCCCTTTTTATCACTTAGTTGCGCCGCAACGCTTGTTTCATGCGCTGCAACTAGTGTAACGAGAGCACCTTGATCTGTAGCTCCTTCAGTTGCGCCGCAACGCTTGTTTCATGCGCCGCAACTTTTATATTTTTTACTTTTTTAACTTATACCAAACCAATCACAGACCTTTGCAAGCTTATAACCCAATTCCAATTCCTTTTTATGCCAAGATTAAGCTAAGTATTTAACAAAAACGTGGACAGACTTGATACTTTATGAACACAAGTGCTATGATTCACACCTTATGCAATTTGCTGCCAAGAGGAGCTTGGCAGTGTGTTTATTTGGTGGGTATTATTGGACACAAGGCACCCTTGAGCTCAGTGAAGCTCAAGGAGTCAATGGCACACAAGGAAAAAAACAAATAACACACCAATAACAACAAGAATCAAAGCATTTAGCACTCAAAATCCACAAAACAAAAGCTCACACAAGCTATGCTAGTTGCTGAGGTGTAGTAGGCAGGTCTGGTGGTTTATGATGCTACCAAATGCACTCAAATTGATTACAAGACCTGAAACTTGGCACATACACTCACAAGATGGTGTTCAAGCAATATAAAACCTAAAACAAACCTACCACTCTCAGGCAATCAAGAATCAAGCACCAATATGCATGAAAAATTCAGCAAAAGTGAGCATGCAGATTTTTAACACCCTTTTTACCTTTTAACCTCACAATTTTGCTCAAAACTTGTACCAAACTAAGTTACCAACTAGTTAAAACCTAAATCAACCTTAATCACCAACTCTAACACTCTTACAATTCATGAATCAACAACCTTACCCTGCTTAAACTTGTTGCCAAACACCCTTTAAACTTTATAAAAACCAACTTATAACTAATCAAACCTTACAAAACTTAAACAAACTGATTCTAATACTCTTAAACATGCATAACATCACAGAAAAATACAAGTCCAACACTTAATAACACACTATAGCATCAAAATCACATAGGATCATACAAAGCTATTTTCTGAAAATTTCAAAGGAACAAGGAAGATACCTTAGGGCTTTAACATCCAAAGCCCTAGTGACAGCCTAGTCACCTCCTTCCCAACTCGGGCTGGGGCTGACTTAGATCAACAACTCCTTCACACCTGCTCAAAATCAAAAACAAGAGAAGAACAAAAACAAGCAATATATATCACTGATTCTTTTCTTTTCTTTTTAAATCTCTTTGTAAAACCTTACAAACCTTTTAAACATATTTTAATAACCTTATAACACCAAATGAATCACACTTCTTATCACAAAATCCAATGGATCAAATTCTTACCAAAATTTGTCCAAATTTCAGAAACTATGAACAACTTTGAAAATCAAACTTACTTCACCAAAATTAAAACTTGGAACTCAGAATTAAGCTTAACACAACACTCAACTTTTAAAAACAATAAAAAAGGAATTACACTTGAATATTTCAAAAACCAAACTTTTTATTTCTTTAAAAAGGTATTACATGTGCAAGCTTAAAAACTGGAACAAAGGGATCACCACAGCTTGGGTCTCCTTTTATAGAGCCTATAGAACATCCTAGAAGCATAAAAACATAAACCCTAATACATAGAAAATCCCAAATCTACCCTTGGACGTTTTTGGTGCATTTGAGCTGTCCATTTGATCTTGAACGTTTATTTTGCTTTGGGAGGAAGCAAATAATCTTGGCCATTCAATTGGGACACATCATGATGCTTGGGGGCTAAGGAATGATGTGATTGGTGGATTGGGGAATTGGGGGTTTGGTGCACATGTGTGGGATGCAGGTTTTTAGGAGTGGGTTGAGTTTAGGTACGTGTGAATTACTTGTGTGCAAGGTGAATTAAGTTTTAACCCAAGTTAAATGGAGGTAAGTTCTGGGGATGTAAAAGTGGTACAGTAACTGGTTTGATCCTAAAAAGGGGGAAACAAAAGTGTTAAGCGCCCTTTTCATTTTAAATCTTTCAAAGATGGCGCATTTGGTCCCTTTCTTTTGTTATTTTTGCCATTTAAGGTTTTTAAGCCCTAAAACTTGTTTCTGCCTTGTTAATAACTTTCAAGGTTTGGCAGTTTTGGCACAAACTTAATAAAAAGGTTATCAAGGGTAATTTTTGGCATTTTTGAATATTTCAAGGGCTGAACTTGGACAATGATGATCTTCAAAGGTCTTCAATGAGTCTTCCACTTTATGAGGGACCATAATTGGCAATTTGAAATTGTTGAAGGACTATTCTTGCCATTTCTTCAAAGTTGAAGGACCTTTTTGCAATTTTGACAAACTTAAGGGACCAAACTTGTAATTATTATTATACAAGGGTTTTAAGTGTCATTTCTTCATAGAATGAGGATCAATCTTGTTTTGTCTTCAAGTCTTCAAGGGTATTTGATGAAAATTCCATGATTAGGGCCCGGTTCTTTGTACGGCTTCGTTTCTCGTGTTCGTTTTTCCTTGTATCTTGTGATCTTTTGTCTTTTTCACGATATCCATACCTAAAACACACAAGTAAACAAACACAAGCATATATATGGTATTTTATGACATTTTTATGCATTTAAAGCCCGAAAAGAACGATGAGATCATGTATAAATGCCATCTCATCACTTCCTTCTATCCCTTTTCAACTCAGAGAGAATGTTGCTTGCCTTGTGCTTCAAAATCACCTTACAATCCTTCTGAACTCTAAGAAGAATTTCCAAACCCCATATCTGATCTGAAATGGTCAAGTCTGGATTATCCATACAGCTTTCTTCCCAAGAATTGTACATCTGAACCACCTCTGGCATATCAAAATCAATCTGCAACTTCAAATCTCTCAGCTTTTCCCTAGCAAGCTCATCACCATACTCAAGTCTTTCTGGTTCAACAATCATCACACTTGAATCTGAGCTAGCTCCATCACTTTCTTCTTCAGAAGTCACAACAAATGGTGACTTTTCCTTTTCACCTTGTTCCATCATTTGCTCAGCCAATCTTCTATCAAATTCAACCTGAGCTGCATTCTTTGGAACAATTTCTTCTACCAACTTACCCTTACCCTTATCTGTTGGTGCAATTGTTGGTAGGGTAGATGATAATACCTGAGTAGGAACATCTTTGATGATAGATGATGACTGGAATACATCACCTCCATATGCAGATCTGTCAACGCCCAAATTTCCTTTATCAGCGCCCAAAATACTTCTATCAGCGTCCAAACTTGTCTTGTCAACGCTCAAATATTTTCCCTCAGCGCCTTGTGTAACCTCTCTCAACATATCTGTAAATGATAAATTTAAATTGGTTGGAGAGATCAAGGACGTATCAAAACCTGTTTGTTCCTTCAAAGTAGTAAGAGCTTCAGCAATATCCAATGATTGACCATCTTGACTGCTCTTATCACTCAGATTTCTTTGATCTTCCTCCCCTTTGGAAGACTCCTCCATACCTCCCTTTGCATGAACACTTTCCAAAACAACAATCCTCTCCCTCAATTCCTTGAGTTCAAGGCCTTGGTTACTGACAATTTGTACCAAGTCTGCATGTTGCTTTTGCAAGCTAATGCAGACATCCGTCAATTCCAAAAGCGTCATTGGTTCCAGTCTGCCCTCTTCCAAAATGGGGATTTGACCTCCCAAGTCAGGTTCATTGGGCATGGATGAGGACTTAATTATGGTGGGACTGCCTTGGCCAGCTGCTAAGCCAGAACCAATAGTCCCAGCCTCATCCAGGTCACCAGCCACACTTGTGGTGGTGGTTCTCTCTGCTTCATGGCTAGGACCACCAGAGGAGAACACTCCAGCAGTCCTTTGGCGTTTAAACAACCTATATTCAGGTGGTGTGGAAGATGGTGTAGAAGAAGGTGTAGATGTGGGTTGGTTAAGGGGTGTTTGGGATTGTGATGGTTGGGTGTCAGTGTTGGAAATAGGCACATCAACGCCCACATTAGATGTGTCAGCGTCAAAGGGATTTTGGTCTATTTGCATTTGGTCAGGTGAGGGTAAAGGTTCAGGGATAGGTTCAAGTTGTGGGTGAGGGTCAATATGAGGTTGGGGGTCTGGTTGAGGTTGTGCTGCTGCAATAACAGCAAGCATGGCTGGGGTTAAAGGTAGGTCTCTATGAGGTGGTGAATTCATCTTGGTAAAAATAGCTTTCTTTTGTTCAGGGATTTTATAAAAATCATTGTGATCCCTTGAACAATATCTTTGAGCATCAAAAATCATTTGCAGAAAACGGGGATAAGCTAAAGTCATTTTTGTCCCCTTGTTTTTACACATTCCTTCAAAAATCATTTTAGACCAGTTATATTTTTGCCCTGTTGCAATACACACAATAGCAGTTGCAATGGATCTATTGATCTCATTGTGTGCAGTACATTTGGGACTCAAACATTGAAGGAGAATGTGAATGAGGTACTTCCAGGCTGGGGGAAATTCCTGCTTATGGTACTTATTAAGAGTACCTTCATCAGGAATAGGGTATCCCAAAGCCCTAAGCCCTTGTTCTATTTCAGATATGGGAAGAATGGTTATACCATCAACATCATCAAGATGCAAGGCCTGGCGTACCAAGGCCTCAGTAACCACCCAAGATCTCCCATGAACAATAGAAGTTAATGTGGTCACTCCATTAACTGTTGAGGAACTAACAGTGTTCCAAAACTGTTTAATGTGTGTGACTGGAATGAGTGGTGCATGAGAAAGAGCATACCTTAATGGGGATGCATTCAAATACTCCACCATCTGTGTGTATTGAGGGAACAAAGTATTATCAGCAACAAGATAAGCAATCATGTTGTGTTGAGACTTGAACCCCAAATCCAATTTTGCTGAGTTAAATCTTGGTGCCATTGATGAAAGCTGTTAATTTGAAGTATAAAAGATGAAGGTTGATAAGAGAAAAATGTTAGACAAGAGTTATAGATACCCTGTTTTAAAAATAGGAGCCAAATTTATAGGAGTGGATGAATGCATGTGATTGGCCCGAAAATAGGCAAAGATTTTCAAAAACTAATCATGAAAATATTGAAAAAGATATAAGTTATCTCATGCATTAAATGAAAGTAACAACTCCTAAAATTACGGCTTGAAAATATGTCAAAAAGTAACAACTGGGTAGGTCCCATTGATTGTCAACGGTCAAAAATAACCCATCAACGCCCAACGGCTATAACCTTGTCAACGTTCGCCTAAAGCCATGTCAGCGTCCATTTTGGTCACAACAACGCTTGGAAAAATTTTGTCAGCGTCCAAAAATAAAATTGTTTTAAAAAGTGAAAAATGACCTTAACAAGTAATTTATCCTAGAGAAGATAACCAAAAGCTGATAATTATCATAGGGCGGCAAGCACTGTCCAGTTATGCACACTTGCATAAACAAGATAGACATAACAGTCCTCTAGTGTCCCTTGCTAACCAAAATTCTTAACAACCAAGTTACCTTATAAAATCCTTGTTACTCCCAGGTAAAACCCATATCAAAATGATTCCCAAGTCTCCCAACAGACCACAACCAATTCTAGGCCAAAAATGTCTTGGCAGCATGCAAAGTTGATATACTATGCATGCTACAGTGCCTCATGGTTTAGTAAAACTAACCCATACTCACCTGTGGACACAATCTAGAATTGTGATGAGAGTATTCTAAGAATACCCAAGAGTCCTAAAGGTTCCTTAAACCTCCCCTCAAACTATGATACATGAGTTCTCAAAATATATATGAACATTAAAAATTTATGTCAAGATAGGAATATAAATATTCCAACCATCATCCATAAACAAAAACATGTCCAAATAGCTCTTCAAAGATCCATAAGCAACTCTGTATCCAATGGCATAAAGCTACCATCACCTGCACACTTAGATGAAAACCACAAAACTAACATTTGTTGCTGACAGCGCCCCGACAACACGTATCAGCGTTGAAGGAACTCTTGTCAGCGTTAGACAATAATATCTCTAACAACGGCAAAATAACACTTGACAGCGTTACATTTACCTTTGTCAGTGTTAGAAAAATAAAGTGGAAAAAATCTAAATCATCACAAAGACCAATAACAATGCATTATCCTGTACATACTTTTACAAAAAGGTTCCAAAACACATATTAAGTGAGATTAACCATTCCAATATTTGTTACCAAATATTGAAATCTTCCAGCATCAAAAGGTTTAGTTAATAAATCAGCCACATTGTCTTCTGTGGCTACCCTATCTGGTTGTATTAAACCTTTCTCAAAGCAATCTCTTATAAAATGATGTCTAATTTCTATGTGTTTGGTTTTAGAATGATGTACAGGATTTTTAATGATGCATAAAGTACTGTTATTGTCTACAAAAATCTTGGTATGCATAAAATTATACCCATAATCCAACAGCTGGTTCTGAATCCATAAGACTTGTCCACAACAAGCAGCTGCAGCCACATATTCTGCTTCAGTTGTAGAGTTTGCCACCACTGTTTGTTTCTTGCATTGCCAAGATATCAATCTACTCCCAAGAAATTGGCATCCACCAGTTGTGGATTTCCTATCAAACTTGTCACCACCATAGTCACTGTCTGAATATGCAATAAGGTCCAATGGAGAGTCTTTTGGGTACCACAAGCCAAGATCTGGATAACATCTTAGGTACCTAAAAATTCTCTTCACAGCAAAAAGGTGACATTCTTTGGGAGTCACTTGATGGCGTGCACATGCACACACAGCAAACATGATGTCAGGTCTTGAAGCTGTAAGATACATCAATGATCCAATCATTGATCTATAGTGCCTAACATCCACATCCTTTCCAGCTCCAATCTTTCCCCAGGGGTGTTCCCTATCCATAGGAGTAGAAGCATCCTTCTCATGTGGAGAAAAACCATATTTCTTCAAGATTTCAGCTACATACTTGTCTTGGGAGATGAAGATACCATCTTCTCTCTGCTGAACTTGTAACACTAGAAAGAAGTTCATCTCACCCATTGCACTCATCTTGAATTTATCTGTCATGAGCTTGGAAAAATCCTCACTCATTTTTGGATCAGTAGACCCAAAAATGATGTCATCAACATAGACCTGCACAAGCAACACATGTTTTCCTTTCTTCTTTGTAAATAGTGTCTGATCTATGGTGCCCCTCTTGAATCCATTGTCCACCAGATATGTAGACAAGGTACCATACCATGCTCTAGGGGCTTGATGAAGTCCATACATAGCTTTCTTCACTCTATAAACCTTGTCTGGATTCTCAGGATCTTCAAAACCAGGAGGTTGCATGACATATACTTCCTCAACAATTGTCCCATAGAGGAAAGCACTCTTCACATCCATTTGATAAACAGTGAAGTTCATGCAAGAGGCATAAGCTAAGAAAATTCGAATAGCTTCAATTCTTGCAACTGGTGCAAAAACTTCTTCATAATCTATGCCTTCCTCTTGTGTATATCCCTGAGCTACCAAACGTGCCTTGTTTCTGACCACAATGCCCCTTTCATCTTTCTTGTTCCTTAGAACCCATCTTGTCCCAATTGGTCTCACATATCTAGGACAATCAACCAGCTCCCAAACATCTTGTATAGCAAATTGGTGAAGCTCATCCTGCATTGCTTCCACCCAACTAGGTTCTTTGAGAGCATCAAAAATCTTCTTGGGTTCTTCCTGTGACAGAAAACAGGCAAACAAACATGCTTGTACAAGAGGGGTATCAACCTTCTTGTGTATATTGGCAATAAATCCACCAAGACTTTGATGGGATCTTCTTGTCTGAACTGGAGCCATAACATCACCAATGATCTGAGATGTGGGGTGATCCTTAGCTGTGGAAGTGAGAACTCCTCCTTCAAAAAGTCTGGTGTCCTCAACTTCTCGCTCCATGTTGCCAATATCTTCTTCATCAGACTCTGCTTGATCAACATGAATCTCTTCATGGACATTGGAAGGTCCACCTTGTTCAAAATGGGAAGAGAAAAGCTGTGTAAAGGTGTCACCAAAGTCTGATCCTTGTTTGTCAGCGCTTGGGCTAACAACGCTTGAAATGTTGTTGTCAGCGTCTAAGCCATCAGCGTCTGAATTGGTCGTGTCAGCGCTTGATTTCCCTTTGTCAGCGCCTGAAGAAGTATGCATGTTTGTATTTGGTGGTATTTGAAAACCACCATTATCTTTTCTAGCAGCAGCAGCAGCAGCATAATACTCATCTGTCCATATAGGAAGTGTAACATATTCTTTTGTGGGAGATGACTCAACTGCTGGTGGTCCATCCTCCTTAGCAACCTGTATACCTGAAACATTACCAATTCTCTTTTCCAAAACACTTGAAGTTACCTTCACAATGTCTGGATCAGTAACAGGCATATAATTTAAAGCTCTAGATAAAGGTTCTAAGTCAAACAACCAATTTGGACCACTTTCAGGATCACTAGGTTTACTCTCTAAAAACCTAACATGTACTTTTTCAAGTATACGTTTTTCCTTTTTAATGTAAACCCTATATCCTTTGCTCTGCACTGAATAACCCATGAAGTAGCCTTCATCACCTTTTGAATCAAATTTACCTAGGGCCTCACTAGTTTCTAGAACAACTACATGACATCCAAAAGGCTTGAGAAAGCCAATATTGGGCTTCCTTCCCCAAAATAATTCATAAGGTGTCTTATTATGTATCTTGTTGACCAATGCCCTATTTTGAACATAACAAGCTGTGTTAACAGCTTCAGCCCAAAAGGCTATAGGAAAGTGGGCATCAGCCAACATGGTTCTGGCTGCTTCAATAAGGGTTCTATTCTTCCTTTCAGCAACCCCATTTTGCTGTGGGGTTCTAGCTATGCTGAACTGCCTAGTAATCCCTTTCTTGGCACAAAAATCATCTAACAACTGATTTCTAAACTCACCTCCATTGTCACTTCTAATAATTTTGACCTCATTACCATTTTTCTTTTCTATCTGGGTAATGAAATTAATCAGACTTTGGGCAGTTTCACTTTTCTTGGCTAAAAAGAAAGTCCATGTAAACCTGGAATAATCATCAGTGATAACAAAACAATATGATTTACCCTTCAAACTTTCTATATTAGTTGGACCAAAGAGGTCCATATGCAATAAGTGAAGTGGTTTAGAACTAGAGTGCACCTGTTTAGACCTGAATGAGACCTTGTGCTGCTTGCCCTTAAGACATGCAACACAAGTGTGGTCATTGTGGAAAGCCTTTTCAGGCAAACCATCAACTAAACCAAGCCTCACAAGTCTATTGATATTCTTAAAGTTTATGTGCCCTAATCTCCTGTGCCAAAGATTACTTTCATCTACTGAGGCTTTAGCATACAGACATGACATTTTATTATTTACCTTAATTCCATTAAGATTCACATTATATATGTCTTTATGCCTTGGTGTTCTAAAATCTATATATTTTTCCTCAAGAAGCTTATAATCTTTGCTTAACACCAAGCACTCAGTATCTGTGAAAAGAACCTTATTTTTGTTATCACACACTTGTGATACACTAAACAAATTATAATCCAGTTCTTTTACCAGGAAGACATTCTCAAATCGTAGATTGTTGGTGACAAGGGTTCCTTTTCCAGTGATGGTGCCGTAGCCCCCTCCAAAGTATACCTTATCACCATCTTGAATAGGAGAGAAATTAGTCAGATAGTCTTCCTTTCCTGTCATGTGCCTTGAGCATCCACTATCCCAGTATCCATAATCATTGATCTTCTTCTGAATGCCATGCACATAAAGAAAACACATTAGTTTTCTTTGGGAACCCAAGCCTTGGAAGACTTGGATTCATTTGGTTGTTCAACAAGAACAGACTTGGTTCTCATAACAACCCCATTTTCATCCCTGTTTGAATGAAATTCCCAGTTAACCCCAATTGGTGTTGACAATGCCTTTGAAATATAATGAAACCTGTTGCATGTCATAGAAATACCAGTAGAATTAGGGTTTTGGTCTTGTTTTGGTCTCCATGTTAAGCTAGTAGAAGCTTTAGACCTATTTCCTTGTGATTGCAAATACCTAGGTTTGGCAGTGTGTCTGTCAGCGCTGAAATTGCTCTTGTCAGCGCCCCGATTGCCTTTATCAGTGTTGTACCTAGGGTTTGCTACAGGAACCCATTGCCTATTGGACCAAGTGTTTGACTTTTGAAAAGGTCTTAGGCCTTGTGTGTTAGACCCTCTAGAAAAGAATGGGGCTGGTCTAACAACTTGTGAACTTTTGTTCACAAAGGTATTGGGTCTGACAGTGTTTGACCTATGTTGACTTTTGTCAGCGCTGAAATGGTTCCTATCAGCGTTGACATTAGAAGCGTTGACACATTTGTAGGCCAAATGTGAGAAGCTACCACATGTGTAACAAGCTTTTCTAGACATAGTCTTAGGTCTAGAAGCAAAGAAGCCTGTTCCATGATGACTAACTTGGCTTTTTGGTGACCTAGTATTCCTATACATCTCTGCATACTTAACACTAGGTTTTCTAACAGTTTGTGGGCCAAGGTCAACAGCTTTGCCAGTGGTAGGGTGTGTGATCTTAATAGGTTTAGGATCAAGGCTCTTGATTGGTGTGGGCTCATTTGGACTTTCACACAACAAACCTCCCTTAACAAACAAGGTGTGGTTAGCTTTCTTCCACTCATCTAGGTCAGTCAGTTTTTGCTTGTATTCCTCAACTGGGGAAGTCACTCTAGGTGGAGGAATGAATTCCTCCTCTTGGCATTCTGGCAAGCCAGTACAAGATAAATCCTTTGATTGGACACCATAGAAATCCCCAGCTGGTGGTGGAACACCAGTATAATTATTCATCCCAATCCCACTCATATCCTTAGAGTCTCTTTGTTTACTAACACACTCTCCTAGGGATTGTGTGGCCTTATCAAATCTCTGGATTTTAAGACTCACATTATCTTTATTTTTGTTAGCCTCCTCTAACTGAGCTATCAAATCAAGATTAACCCTATTTACTATATCTTGAACATCTTTACTCTGATGTAACTCATGTTTTAAGATATTTATTTGATCCTTTAAATCAAACTCCATTTTCTTATACTCAGCTACTGTCTTTTCTGTTTGGGTAAGAGCAATTTGATAATTAGATACTTTGCATCTTTCAGTACTTGCCTCATCTAATAATTTAACTATCTCTTGATTTAATTTTTCAATATTTAAACGACAACCCTTAGAACAGAATGCATCATCATATACCTCATTATCAGATGAAGAGGAGGAGTGTGCCATGAGAGCATATTCAGCATGTTCTTCTTTAACTTCAGCAACCAAAGCTCTGTCCTCTTCCTCATTCTTAGCCATCCAGCTCCAGTCCCATTCTCCAACTCCATCAATTTGTTGAACAGCAACCATGGCCTTGGGATCTTGGCTCTTAACCATTTGGCTTGAGGGCTTACCAGCATCAGATCTTCTTGGAGATCTACATTCCCTCATGAAGTGCCCCATCCTATGACAGTTGTAGCACTCAACCTTGGACTTGTCAAAGCCAGCAACATCCTTAGCATTAAAGGTCATCTTCTTCTTGAACCTTTTATTAAACCTGTTTGCTCTTAAGCTTACAAGAGCCATAGTCCACTTGATGTCCATCTCTTCCAATTGTTCATCACTTATCTACTCAAGATCTTCATATGTAATCCTTGAATCACTGGGCAAAGAAGCAATGAATGCACACACAGTATCTAGATCTAAACCAGCAGGTTTAAGTGTATCAGCGCCAAAGTTGTGTGTGTCAGCGCTTGAGTATAAAGCGTTGACAGGATATGACCCAGCGCTGACAGACTGAGATCCAGCGTTGACACATTGAGATCCAGTGGCTGGATGTCCATAGAAGTTCATGGAATCAAATTGGCCTTCACTTTGTGAGAAGAAGGCCATGTTGCTGCTGGAAGATTTATTATCACTATCCAATTGCCATTCATTCTCCAACAGTCTTAGTTTGTTGAAGATGTCATCAAACCTGGAGGTCTTGTGGGTATTATTGACAAGAATGGATCTTGTTTCAATCTTCCATACATCACCAAGGCTTTTGAGAAAAGTAGCATTCAATTCAGGGTCATCAATCTGTGTTCCCATGAAGGAAAGTTGACTTGTGATGTCAAGAAGTCTACTTCTCACACTGCTGAGATTTTCATTGGGTTGAGCTTTAAAGACAGCATACTCATGCAAGAGTTGCTTCTTCTTTTCTTCTTTTGTGTCAGCATTGCCACCATGTGCTACTTCAAGAGCTTCCCAAAGCTCTTTTGCAGACTCAAAGCGTTTGTACTTGTGCTGATTCTCATGACCTAGGGCATGTTTCAAGATGTTCAAGATTTTCATGTCCACCCTCTTCTTGGCTATATCTTCAACAGCTACAGCTCTCCCATCTCCAGGCTTTTCCACCTTATCAGCTTTAGGACAATTAGGAACAGCTGTCCTTGTGGCAATTGCAGCAGCAATCTTTGCTGCTTTGTCGAATGTGTTCCCATATTCGACAATCTCCCAAAGAGTGTAGTCATGAATAGCTATATATTGCTCAAAATTTGACTTCCAAAGCTCAAAGTTCCTGGCATCAAACATGGGAATTTTGATACTAGGATTTGAGGAGTTGTTTTGTAGCAAAGAAGCAGGTTGATCTGTGCCAGACATGGTGTTTTTAGGGTTTTGAGAATTTTAGGGTTTTTAGGGTTTTTGCGTTACTTAAAGATCAAAAGTTTCTCAACAAGCTCTGATACCACTTGTTGATCCCAAACTTAGATCGATTAAGCTTTGTATATACGAGATTGGATCAAGTACTACACGTAGAGAAACCTTTGCTTATGAATAAAGTAACAAAGTGTTATGCGGAATTAACACTTGATCTAAAACACAAAGATGTTAAACAAATGTTCACTTGTATTAGAATGATTCTTGTTGATTACAATGAAAGAGTTTAACAATCGAAAACTTATGAAAACTTATATTAAACATTAACCTAAAAGATCTTCTTTTATAGAACAAGAAGTCTTGTACAATAAGCTACGAATCAACTATTCTAGGTAAAGATAAACATAGAAAATACATTGTCGTCTCTATCCTTACTAGAAGTATTCTAGAATATAATAAACGTGTAGCTCACATCTTCCATCAGTGCTTGTCTTCAATCTGTCAACGCTTGACTTTAACTTGTCAACGCTTATGCTATCAGCGCTCACTTTGCTCTTGTCAACGCTTGAGTTGTTCTTGTCAGCGTTCAAGTGTTCTGGCCTTAATTTATTCCCAACATATGCTTGGAGCCAAAGTTGTTCTAGAATGCTCCAAAGAAGCTTGCATGAATGTGGACACCATTTTGTCTAGAAAAATGTTGGTGGCAAATTCACTCATGATGGAGGCAACTTGAACTATGTTGGAGGCAAATCAACTCCCATGTGATGGTGGCAACTTCACTCTTGCCAGTGGCAAGTTGGATGTGTGTTGATGGTTGCAACTTTTAGGCTGAATATCTTTATTTCCTCCTTGGAAATACTTGTTCTTGCACCCAGAATTAATCTTCAAAGGCTTGTAACTTGTACACGGGTCTTGAACTTGACTAGGATTCTTTGTACTCGTACAATTCTTTACTTTTATTTTGTTTTATACTCCATTCCTGTAATTGGCTACACAAAGACTTGCAAACACAGTTGGGCACAAATATGCACAAAAGTATCATATAATTAACCAATATACATGTACAAAAGTATGGATAACGCTCCTAAAAACATGTTGGATTTGAGCGTTATCAAATCCCCTCACACTTAAGTTTTTCTCGTCCTCGATCAAGGAAAATAAAAACTTTGCTTGCCCTCAAGCAAATACCTAGGTTATAAAAGAAAAGAATTTTTAAAATTTATATTAAAAATTTAAAATTCTATGAAAATTGAAAATATTTTTGGTTTTTATAAGAAAAATGGCTAAAGGTGCAAACCCCCTCACACTTAAGAGTTTGCTTGTCCTCAAGCAAGTAAAAGAAAATATTTCCCACATGGTGCATAAAAATGGTTTATTGAAAAATAAGATGCAAATCTACCAAGTACAAAAAGTCTAAACCAAATGGCGTGAGCACCAAGCGTACACATCTAAAGATGACTTTTATTTGGGTTACAAGGCTAAGGGTTAATGGGTTATGGATAAGGCATGGGAGTTTTATGAGAGGTGTATCACTGTTAGCCTCAAAATATTGAGTCAAACAAGAATGTTTGGTCATAGGTTTATATTGTAATATTTATTAGAACGTTGTAATAGTTAGTTAAAATAGTCGTGACATTACGGGCTTGATGGTTAGCTTAAAAGGCCTCTTTCAAGGTACTAAGCATTTATTCAAGCCCGACCCAAAACAATATAGTCCATTAGAGAGCCAGCATGTGGGTGGACTATAGAAGCACCCTCCTAGCATGTTAGGAGGGTGGATGATCTCATATTTCTTAATCTAATTTCAAAAGTTAATCATCTCTCTCTACTTTCTCTCACTACTTTCTCTCTCTAAAATTCATATCTTTTCATCTCATTTCTTTAATCTATCATCATATTATCAAGGACAATAATTGGTATCAATCGCCATAGGGTAGATTTGTGTTTAGTTTGTGGTTATATTTTTTGATTTCATGTGATTTTCATCTTAAAATCATTTCGTATCAAAAAAATTTATGCGTTTGAGCTCAAAATCTTCATACAAATTGCCAACAAAGTTGTGGTAGGAATTTGTATTCTTTATTTTTGTGATTTCCACAAAAAAATTGGAACTTTTGGCTTGTTTTTTGGGTAAAAATTCGTCATTTTGGAGTTTTTGGTTACACAGTTCGGAATTTGAAGTTTTATAACTTGGGAAGCTAGGGTTTAGGAATATTCCGAACTAGGTTGGAAAAGAGGTTTATTCCGAACTAGGTGAGAAAGTTAGACATTTCGAACTAGGTGGGAAAGTCACATATTCTGAGTTAGGTGAGAAGGTGTTATTCCGAACAATGTTAGTGATCTCGATTCCGAATTAGGTGCGAATAAGGGTTCTTCCGAACTAGTTGAGATATCGATTCTGAATTAAGTGACAAAGGGGTATTCCGAACTAGGCGGGAAAAGCAGTGCATTCCGAACTAGGTGGAAAGAAGTTATTCCGAATTAGGTCAGTGCTTCAATGATTCCGAATTAGTTCAGAATTCAATCATTCCGAATTACATCAAGATTTCACTATTCCGAATTACATCATAATTTCACTATTCCGAATTACATAAGAATTTCACCATTCCAAATTAAATCAGAATTCCACTATTCTGAATTACATCAGAATTTCACAATTCCGAATTACATAAGAATTCCACCATTCTGAATTACATCAGAATTCCATTGATTCCGAATTAGGTCAAGGTTTAAAAGATTCTGAATTACGTAAGAATTGTATCGATTCCGAACTAGTTCAAGGTTTAACTGATTCTGAATTAGGTCAAGGTTTAACAGATTCCGAACTAGCTACTTGATTCATATTCCGAACTAGTTCATTGTCAAACATATTTCGAACTAAGTCTTTGATTCACATTCCGAATTACATCAAGTACTCCGAATTAGTTCAAGATCTGTCATTCCAAAATATATACAAGTTCATTGGATTTCGAATTGCTCTTTGAAGATTTATTGTGACTTATTATAAAATTTTCAAAAACGTGATTTTGAAAATTGTGTGTTTTTTCGCTTAAGAATTTTTGGTTTCATACGAAGACATTGTTTGGGGTTTTCACACCATTTCTTGAAGTTTCAACCACAATCTACTGACAACAACATCTACTTAAGATCCTATTCACTTCACTTCATTCTTGAGATGGATTCTACTGCTGAATATCGTGTTACTAATAACAACATCATTGTGGCGGGTAACAAAGAGAAACAACCAATGCTTGTGACTGGTAGATATGAAAAATGGCAATCATGATTCGTTAGATGTTCTTCGACGTTGCATCAAAGAAGGTCCTTATACTCCCACTACAATCACCGTTCCTGCAATTCCAGCAACCGACTCGACGCCCGGTTCCGATGAGAAAACAATTAAGGAAACATATGAGAACACTTCGAAAGAGAACCGTGCTTGGATTGATGTAGAAAAAGAAGCAATCTATTTGATTCTAAGTGGGATAGGAGATGATATTTACTCAACGGTTGATGCTTGCTCTACTGCTAAAGAGATGTGGTTTGCCATTGAACGCTTGCAACAAGGTGAATCACTTAACAGGCACAATGTCAAAACTAACTTGTTTTGGAACTTTGGTAAGTTTACTTCATTGGATGGGGAATCAACTGATTCATATTACTCAAGGTTCTACAAGATGATGAATGACATGACAAGAAACAATTTGCTAGTCTCCACCATGCAAGTCAATGTGTAATTTCTACAGCAACTTCAACCTGAGTGGACATGATTTATAACTTTAGTGAAACAATAAAGTAAGTTAGACGAGGTCAACTATCACACGCTTTTTGGACATTTTGAAACAATTTTAGAATGAGGCAAATGAACTTCGTGCTGAAAGGATAGCAAAGATTGCTAATCCACTTGCTTTGGTGTCTACCGCTCAACACACTCAAGATCATCGCTCTTGTGCTCCAAAGTCATACTCCACAACATCATCCTCAACAAGGTACTCCACTACATCCTCCTCACCAAGATACTCAACTTCATCTAAGTATTCTGCTCCCACACCATCATGAGACAAAGAACCAAGAGCACCATCACCATCACCTGAGCCATCATCTGAAGAGGACAGTGATGAAGAACTAGCTCATAAGGATAGGGAGATGAAGCAACAAATTGCTTTCATTATGAAGACCTACAAGTAAATCTTTAAACCCACCAAAAACAATCTTCGAACATCATCAAATACAAGGAACCAATATGTTGAGAGTCCTCGAAGGTATGACACACGTCAACGTGATGAAAGTCCTCCTCGGTATGATCGACGTAATCCAACACATGTTGAGGGTTCTGCACGGTATGACCGAAAAACTTCTAAGTATGATGCTCAGAGGATTGCTACTGTTGCTGGGAATAGGGAGACTGTTGGTACTCAAGTGGTTAAGCAAAGTGGGATTCAGTGCTATAATTGTCAAGGCTATGGGCATATGGCAAAGGAATGTAGGAAGCCGAAACGGGTTAGGGACTTTGGCTATCATAAGGAAAAGATGCTACTTTCCAAGAAGTTGGAAGCTGTGGTTAAACTGTCGGTTGAGGAAGGAGCAATTCTTGATGATACTAATGATGAAGCCTCCGATCAAGAAATTGAAGCACATTACCCGTACATGGCAAATGTTGAAGAAGTTCTCAACGTCACTGAAGATGACAATGGTCCTATTTTTGACACTGAGCCAATCGATAAGGTACACATTAAAGAGGAATATAATGTGTTTGGTAATACTCAAGAGCATTGTAAGCTACCCAAAGCCATTAATGACACATGTATGATGGAAACGGTTGATAGAAATACCACACCCGATTCATCAGACATGTGCAATAATGAGTCTAATGTAACATCCCCAAATTTACACGATTCAATACAGCGGAAGACTCGTTGGTGTTACGGGATAGCACATTACTCACATCATAGACAACGCATAAAAATCGCGTCGTTTAATAATAAAGCATTTTCATTCATAAATATCAAATTTACATAGGTCCCAAGTCATTGTATTTTATACAGGTTTTACAAAGTATTTGAATGGAAAATATTATTTAGGTGCGGGCCATGAATTCTTGTTGTCTTCCCGAGAATTACCTTCAAGTACCTGAGATAAAACATGTTAAAAGAAAAGGTCAGCGATAACGCCGAGTGAATTCATAGAGTTTAATAAACCATCAATATAACATCGGTATAAAATTATTACCGAAAATCATTTTATACAAATCATTTTAATAGGCCATAAAATAGCCAAAGTCATTTTATACAATTCCTTATCAAAATCATAATATAGGCTTTCGCCTTCAAAATCATTATACGAGCCAATGTCGTAAAAACATCATACAATACATTTTATAACGTTGTATAAAGTTAAATAAAAACCGTTATGTGAATATGGTTATGAAAAACCAAAACACGAACATGATATCAATAGTAAGACCCCATATTGCTAGTCAGGCAATATATCATAATTCGGTGCGTATAGCAGTATTTCGTTAATTGGATTATTATAAGCCGCATGACATTGTTACCTTACTACAACAAACAACGGGTAGCTAGCCCGAAACTCAATTTGTCCATCTAAATTAGCGTGTCGTCACAATAATCACGCTTGTGTAAATCTTCTCATACATAAATCGCTTACCAATCAACGTGGCACGAAGGGGATCAACCGTCAAGGCGCGAACTGGGGTGATCGTCCCCAAATAGTACTATTATATGCATAAGCGTCTACCAAATCCCGGTAGTTCACAATTCATGCTAATGGGACTTTTAGTGACATAACCTAACTTTAATAATCTATTTCATTTCATCTATCGGGTCATTTAATCATTCATCGGGACATACAATCATTCGGGTCCAAATCAATAAACAGACATTCGGGACAACTAGTGTCCTATTTTATAAAAACTAACATGTTATCTCCCTCGCGGGTTTATAAAACATTTCATAAAAACATTTAAAAGAGTGCGAGGCTATGAACTCACGTTGACGTGGGAAAGCGGGTTATCGGCAATTCGGATGTACGGTACGTGCTTCAATCACGGAAACCTAGACAAATAATACTTGTCTTAGACTCTTGTCCAATGACTTTATATATATGATGATCAAGTGGGTTTACATATTCTCATTTACTCATTTTAGTGTTATGTGTTGATAATTTTTATACTAGTTTACTAGTTTTACCTATTTACATGTTTTAGGTCCAATAAGCCTATTTTAAGTTCATTAACTTGTATTAATCTATTTCATACTTGTATTATCAGTATTTTACTTTACATGTTGGGCCCAAATGGGTTAAGTCCAATAAATAAGTTTATAAGTGTTTTAGCCCATGTTGTTGTATTATTAGTCCAATAACGTTAACTTAGCCCGTTAATGTCCGTATGTTTTATAGTTCGGGTTTTATCGGGTTTTATCGGTTTTTACTTGTTATATATGTTTATATATCAGTATATGAGTTTATAAAAATTTTACATTAGACGGGTCCAACCGTCTAAGTTTTATTTAATAAAAACGTTAATTTTACGGTAATAGCCGAAAAAGTCGTAAAAATCTTGTTTATAGTTTTTATAACTTATAAATCTTATTCAACTACCATTTTTATAAAGAGTCCATTTATTTAACCTTATAAATATCTATATAAATGAAATTTATAAGTTAGTGGGTTTTCATGTGTATATATTTTATAAATATATAAGTGAGTGCTTATATTATATAAGTTTTTATTATACAAATCTGATTTTAAATTTCATTTTCACCAAAACAGCCATATCTAAAGTTCTATATGGAGGGAGAAGCCCAAATTTTTATGGCATAAACTACATGATATGTGCTCCATTTAACTCTTCTATGGCTACTGTTGAATCAGCTTCTAAGTATTTTATAAAATTCGTCCAAAACAGTGTACTCAGATTTGCACTCTAAACTTGTTTTGATCACATCTCACTCATTTTAATGATTACATTACATGGCCAACTCTCACATGTGTACAAGACATATTACTTACTGTATATTCATTAATCTATGCCATTTTATCAGTTCATCACATGGTTATTTACTGTTTTATACAACCTACTAAATTAAGCAAGATTAACTATTTTTACATATAGTTTTTCATCTTTTTACCCATGATTATCAACACCAAATCCCCACACAATATTTTTATCATCATATATAATCATACATATATACATTTAAGAAGAAAATACATGATTACATAATCAAAATTAACAAAAGGACGGTGATAACAATCTTTATACCACCATGATGATGTAGGTTATGATCAAGACATGGATTTTGATCACACAACTTGTGATAAACCAATATCATCTTCAAGTCCACCAATCTTCAAGAACTCCTTGTTGAAAATCAGCCCTAAGACTCCATAGAAACTCCTCCTTGGATGTTATAATCACCACCCTTCAATAGGGCTTCAAAAGGGCTTCAACTTATGTATGAATAACATGATATTTTGTGGTTATTTTTGTATGAATGGGGTGTTTGATGGTGGTTGTTGGACGGCACAAAGAGAGAGGAAGAGAGAAAATGGAAGCTTTTGCATGGATGAAATGAGGTTGCTAGTTTAGCTAAGTGGTTTTTTTGGTGGAAGGCTTACAAGTTAAGCTAACTAGACAAGTGTAAACTTGTTTTGTGCAAGTTTGACACCTAAAGGTTTTGTGGCTATGTTATGGCCGGTTATAGTGGGGGTGGGACAAGTGTCCCACTTGTCTCATCTCCACTAATTTACGGGTACTCCTCGATTCTAGTTTCCTCGATTTGCGTGCCCTCGGGTCGTTTTACGAAACACGTTTTTATAAATTATGAATCAACGGCACAAAACGAATCTAATAAAAATTGTCTCATAAAAAACGGAGTTCAAAAACGTAAATACGTAATCCTATGGTTTCCGGTTTAGTCGTAAAGGACGTTAAATTATAATCGTAAGTCATAATCTCTTCTCGTAAATTTGTGAGTTTATGAACCAACACAAATTTAAAATTCCAAAATAATATTCACGAATAAATTTATTTTCTGAAATGTCGGACTGTCACCAAAAACGGTGTATGTAAACGTAAGCACGTAACGTTGAATCCTCCGGTTTAGACGTAGTCGATGCTACTTCAAGACGTAAATCCAAATTTCTTCCCAAAAATAAGTGAGTTCATAATATAAAATTAGAATAATGTTTTTAAATAATATTTGAGAATAAAATATCAACCATAAATTGACGGATTGTCACAGCATTTACCCCTAAACAGGATCTTTGTCCTCAAAGATCATCTTACCTTACTACTCGCTTCTTATAGAATTAAAGCCATGTGGGTATTTCCTCTACATTCGGTCTTTTCTCACAAGCGTAATTCATTACAATACGCGAGTTTCATCAAACATAACTACAGGAATAAGATCAGGCTTAATGTCAACTTACTTTCTCTATCCATGATGTTCACGGGTTTTTGATGAATGCAACTTTTCGCTGATCTAAAAATTACTAAGAAACAATCAGATTCTCACTTGATAGACATTTCATCAAGTTCGATATACGAAACATAATTCACGCAGCTCTTGAAGTCCTAGGGTAGATCCAGCTTATATGCCTTTCAAACCAACTTTTACATCATCTCAATGGTCCCATACAACGGGGACTTATATCCCATGATCTTCCAGATCATCAATTCATTTTCCATGATTGAAATTTTTGGCATAACTTCGCTACCCATCTGGCACTTCAAGATCTACATTTTATATTCACATAACCTCTTGCCCACTACCGGTAGTCAATAATCAGATCCTAATTTCAACAATCATTTCAGGTCTCGCGGGTCGAATATTTTGTAAGGTTAGGTTCACCATCATAGGAAACCTTAAACCTAAAAGACATGTCCAAATCACAATGGGTGTATGTCGGGTGTCTTCATCCCAACTCCTTCTTACAGATGCTCTAATATATAAATCTTAACAAGGTTCGATCTCGATCCTAATACGATAATTATCAATGATAATCTTTCCAAAGGAAAGCGATTATACGGTTTATTACCAAAGGTCAATCATTCAAACATAAAACAACACTTATAGTAATTTGTATCGTTACTTTACCTCGTCCCTTCGATTGGGATGGTACACAGTGCTCTCATCAAGATTCGTTCTCAATGACTTCTGAGTAAATCTCTAGAAATTCGATGCGAAGCGAGGATCTTGATAGAGATGATTGATACAGGCACACCAAGTTTACACAACTCCTTTAAATACAAAAGAGTCAATTTCTTCATCAAGAATTTATCATTAACATGAATGATATTAGCAGATTTGGTCAGTCTGTCGACGATGACCCAAATCGAATCAAATTCAGATGATGACCTTTGCAATAGCTAGACGTTTACTAATGTATGAGGCAATGTCTGCCTTCATAATTTGTCATTAGTACAACTTCTTCAGATAAAGATACACTAAATCAGAAATGACAGGAATAGAATACTTATACTTACAAGATTCCAACATAACTATATCTCAAAATCTCCATTTTTAGGCAACCACGAGTGGCCTTTTAATCATTTAGCACCTTCGGCTTCTCAATTCTAATGGTTCACATTAGTCGCGAACCCTTTTTTTATTATCTATTTTATCTTTTTTTTACAAGTATCAACTATTTTTAAATTGTTCGACAATTTATTTTGCATAGTCATTATTAAGAAACACATCCTAATTGGTTCTTTATCCTTTCTATATTATGTGTCAGTATCTACATTCACCTTCCCTGATGAAATAATTATCATGACCGTATTTATTCAAAAATTTCTTTCTTCACATTTTCTAAGTTTTAGTTTCGTCTCAACTATCATTTTTATCAATTTTGCTCAATCCGACGTTTTAAAGCGTCGATAAGTATTAAAAGTAATTAAATAATAAATACTTAATTTTTTTGAAATGTAAACGTAAAAATTTAAATTTCTTAGTTCGACCAATTATATAAAAAATGTTCAAAATACATTTGAATTTAATTAACAAGATTTTTGTTGATTTATCGAAAATAAATAAAATAATTAATAAGATCCATAATGTTCGAAAAATCTTTGTTTATACTTTGGTCAAAATTTCCTTAGTTGAAAAGCAAAAATTGTGATTTCAAATTTCAAGTCATCGTTTAAATGGTTTCCTCAATCCCTCTTAGGTTGTCTTGAGGTATACACGAACATTTACCCCTAAACAGTAGTTTAGTTAAATGTTCTGTGTATAAGGGAATAATCCCTCAAAAATTCCTTTGATAAAATACCTGTCAAAACATTTTTGTACTTTCTTTTTGGTAAAACCCAAAATCTTAAAAGGGCTCTTAATTTTTGAAGATTCAATATAGATTCCATTATCTTTTAATCACACGGTTAAATAATGTAAAGAATTAAGTCTTTAATCACATGTTAATTATTCAAGGTACATGTTTTAATTGTTCGGCCAATTCAGGACAATATATAAATAATTATTAACTCATTCTTATTCTTATAAACAAACAAATAGTCCTTAATGATCACAAGCATGAATTTATCAAATTATAGCCTTCACACGTGATTCACCAAATTTATGAATGCTACGTGTGTATTAGTCAATCCAAACGACATCACGTGAAACTCATAATGTTCATTACAAGTTCTGGATGTAATGATTGGAATAGATAATCTTTTTCGCGGATGCGAAGTTGATGATAACCATGTCGTGGATCAAATCTTTAAAACATACGCTAGAACCTTGTAAATGATCGAACAAATCTTCCATTTCGAGTCATGGATATCGTTTTCGATTGTCAATTTACTCAGTTCACAATAATCTATAAATATAAGGAATAATAACACCATTGCTCTTCATGATGACAAGCTCGGTAGAATAAAATCTTTCTCCGACAACTCTCTCAGTTGTACGGTAATTCCTTTAATTCAGATGGTGCTGACGTACAGTGCACACGCCATAGGTGCAGCACCGAGAATTTAATCAATACCAAATTAAACATGCCTTAATGGCGAAAGTCTAGGTAATTCACCGGTAAATACCTCCTAAAGTTTCAGATAACAGAAACATCTCTTTAATAAATTTTCTTTAAGTTCTTTCTAGATTATAATATCTATGACTAATTCACAACCATTCACGGTATAATTTCAAGTCTAAATACAGGATATGGTCATCCATCAAGAAATTTTTAGATAACTTTTGATAATCAACATCTTATCTTTTAGGGGAATTCTACTCGAGTTCCCATCTGTTAAGACAATGTTGTCATGTCATAATCAATCCATCCATTCTATTGGCACTATCAACTTTCCAGTTTCATTACCGTGGTAAGATGTGAACTTCTCAAAAGACTAATAATAATAACTCATAATCCTTCGCAAATTCAAGGATATATGGAGACACAACTATCATCCAAAGAGTAATGTCAACGCATAATTTACGCGAGAGAATTTTAATTCAGATAAAGACGAAAACATTTAACGAATATGAATATATCCCATGTTTTCATAATTTGAGTACGCATTCGAAAGCTCCTCGGATCGTTACCCAGGTCATTCAAATGAAATCAAATCAAAAGAAATGATAGGAACGTCGGTACATCCAGTTGGGTATCAACACTCGGTAATCAAATACTTTTCCTGAGAATCTCACCACGGGAGAATTGGACAAGAAGGGGATATCAATTGTCAATTAAGACAATTTCCAAAGATGAGTAAATTCGACTCAGAAGAATAAATGGTACGGGCACATATGTAGGTGCCCCTAACACTATGTCCCTATTTTTCACTTCTTGAAGATCTCATAAAATTTAATCTTTCACAATCTTCAAAGAAAATGTAGTGTTTATTAATCAATTTTATGGTGACTACTAATCAGCCTTGCATGGTCCATTCCAAATTATATGTAGGCGCGCAACTATATACAATTTCAAGATTAACGATGCAATAATCAGTTCGTCAAAATTTTATCATCATGTTTATAATAAAAATATTTTTATGCTTAATTCTTAAATAAGAATCAAAAATAAATTTACAAAGATTTTCTTTGTTATGAAAACTAATAAGTTTTACAAGGTATTTCATAATCAATTTTATTTCAATAATGATTATTTATAAGTCTCACTTTAAATAATCCATATAGTGATGAAAATTCAATTTTCTCAAAGGATACTGTTTTATCTTATAAACACAATGAGTGATCTGCAAAAGAGTGATGAAAAGTTGTTCACCAAGAACTAACTACAATATAATAGGAAATGAGCTTAGCCAAATAATCATGAGGTTCATGACCTCGATGGCACTCAAAAAGAATAATCCACAACGTAACTCAATTCGAGATGAGTACTTGTTCAATGGTTGCATCACTAATGCGAACATTAGGATGAAGCAAGAAAAGATTGATAACATCGATACATGTAGAATTTAGTAATCAAAGGTAGTCTTTTCATTAATCACAAACAAGTCTAAATTGTACCGTAACACATTACGTGTCACTATGTCATACAATTCTAAGAACTCATCCTACCAACTGATGTCTCAGTTAAGTTAGGGATTTTTAAAAGATACCACAATGAATACTAATCTACAAGAGTCATTAGGTGTTCCACCTGTCCCGGAAGATCCATCGGTCCCAATTCAGAAGAAGATTTCTTCAATTAATTAATTGGACACTGGGCATCCTCGTCATTGTAATATGGCTTAGGAACAACCCTTAACACGAATCAACAATAAATTAAAACCTTATACTTCAATCATAGGACTCAACAACTTCCTCTTAACAATCTCATATTCCATATGTGTTAAATTTTACTTTTATTTAAGTTTCAACCAACTTATACTCAATGCGATATCCTACCACATTTTCCAATACTTTCAACCTTATTCTTAGGCCTTAAAAGGGCAATAAAAGCTCGATATGAACACTACTTAATTTCCAATCCTATAGCTCTTACAACAACAATTATCAAATGAGTCACTAGTATAAAATGACTCACACATTCAATTAGACTTCTTGGAAAGGTACTAGTGGCATGAGGCTTTTGGGTAATGGTTCCAATGACAGCCTCAAGTGCAACATTCACCCTTTCGATTTAAATTTAAGAATTGGGTGACAACGAATCAGATGACACCTTTCCAGGTGGTAACGTTTTGTCAAACTCCACTCTATAAGGAAAGATCGTCATGACATCAATATCGGTTTTAATCTCGCCAATTCTTCTTTAATATCACAATCAACTAATATTAACGTTTCTATGAATATCAACCATTTGTTGGGATCATAAATATCCACAACTTGGTTTAGATCTAGGATAGCTAGAATTCCTACGAGAATGGCTTCGATTAATTTACTAGGGGATTTAGAGTTCCTTGTGACAATCTACGTCGTATAAATTCCTCGTATAAATATCAAAATAATCATCAAACAATCATGTAATCAAATTACATCATATATATATATATATATATATATATATATATATATATATATATATATATATATATATATATATATAATCCAAGTTATATATATATATATATATATATATATATATATTAAAATAACACTTCTCAGTCTGGCCTTGTCGGTAACTCGGGAATTCTTCGGCACCGTTATAGTCAAAAGATTTTTAGACATTTTTAGAAAAATGTTTATAGTTAAAAGATTTTGAAATATTTTATTCAAAACCTTGGTTTTAAAAATCTTTCGTTCTCTATAACGAGAGCTCTGGTACCAAACTGTAACACCCCCAAATTTATACGATTCAATACAGCGGAAGACTCGTTGGTGTTACGGGATAGCACATTACTCACATCATAGACAATGCATAAAAATCGCGTCGTTTAATAATAAAGCATTTCCATTCGTAAATATCAAATTTACATAGGTCCCAAGTCATTGTATTTTATACAGGTTTTACAAAGTATTTGAATGGAAATATTATTTAGGTGCGGGTCATGAATTCTTGTTGTCTTCCCGAGAATTACCTTCAAGTACCTGAGATAAAACATGTTAAAAGAAAAGGTCAGCGATAACGCCGAGTGAATTCATAGAGTTTAATAAACCATCAATATAACATCGGTATAAAATTATTACCGAAAATCATTTTAATAGGCCATAAAATATCCAAAGTCATTTTATACAATTCCTTATCAAAATCATAATATAGGCTTTCGAATTCCAAATCATTATACTAGCCAATGTCGTAAAAACATCATACAATAAGTTTTATAACGTTGTATAAAGTTAAATAAAAACCGTTATGTGAATATGGTTATGAAAAACCAAAACACGAACATAATATCAATAGTAAGACCCCATATTGCTAGTCAGGCAATATATCATAATTCGGTGCGTATAGCAGTATTTCGTTAATTGGATTATTTTAAGCCGCATGGCATTGTTACCTTACTACAACAAACAACAGGTAGCTAGCCCGAAACTAAATTTGCCCATCTAAATTTGCGTGTCGTCTCAATAATCACGCTTGTGTAAATCTTCTCATACATAAACTCGCTTACCAATCAATGTGGCACGACGGGGATCAACCGTCAAGGCGCGAACTAGGGTGATCGTCCCCAAATAGTAATATTATATGCATAAGCGTCTACCAAATCCCGGTAGTTCACAATTCATGCTAATGGTACTTTTAGTGACATAACCTAAGTTTAATAATCCATTTCATTTCATCTATCGGGTCATTTAATCATTCATCGGGTCATACAATCATTCGGGTCCAAATCAATAAACAGACAATCGGGACAACTAGTGTCCTATTTTATAAAAACTAACATGTTATCTCCCTCGCGGGTTTATAAAATATTTCATAAAAACATTTAAAAGAGTGCGAGGCTATGAACTTACGTTGATGTGGGAAAGCGGGTTATCAGTAATTCGGATGTACGGTACGTGCTTCAATCACGTAAACCTAGACAAATAATACTTGTCTTAGACTCTTGTCCAATGACTTTACAGAAATAACAATTATGTATACATATGATGATTTTATATATCTGATGATCAAGTGGGTTTACATATTCTCATTTACTCATTTTAGTGTTCTGTGTTGATAATTTTTATACTAGTTTACTAGTTTTACCTATTTATATGTTTTAGGTCCAATAAGCCTATTTTAAGTTCATTAACTTGTATTAATATATTTCATACTTGTATTATAAGTATTTATACTTTACATGTTGGGCCCAAATGGGTTAAGCCCAATAAATAAGTTTATAAGTGTTTTAGCCCATGTTGTTGTATTATTAGTCCAATAACGTTAACTTAGCCCGTTAATGTCCGTACGTTTTATAGTTCGGGTTTTATCGGTTTTTACTTGTTATATATGTTTATATATCAGTTTATGAGTTTATAAAAATTTACATTAGACGGGTCCAACCGTCTAAGTTTTATTTAATAAAAACATAATTTTACGGTAATAGCCGAAAAAGTCGTAAAAATCTTGTTTATAGTTTTTATAACTTATAAATCTTATTCAACTACCATTTTTATAAAGAGTCCATTTATTTAACCTTATACATATCTATATAAATGAAAATTATAAGTTAGTGGGTTTTCATGTGTATATATTTTATAAATATATAAGTGAGTACTTATATTATATAAGTTTTTATTATACAAATCTGATTTTAAATTTCATTTTCACCAAAACAGCCATATCTAGAGTTCTATATGGAGATAGAAGCTCAAATTTTTATGACATAAACTACATGATATGTGCTCCATTTAACTCTGCTATGGATACTGTTGAATCAGCCTCTAAGTATTTTATAAAATTCGTCGAAAACAGTGTACTCAGATTTGCACTCTAAACTTGTTTTGATCATATCTCACTCATTTTAATGATTCCATTGCATGGCCAACTCTCACATTTGTACAAGAAATATTACTTACTGTATATCCATTAATCTATGCCATTTTATCAGTTCATCACATGGTTATTTACTGTTTTATACAGCCTACTAAATTAAGCAAGATTAACCATTTTTACAAATAGTTTTTCATATTTTTTACCCATGATTATCAACACCAAAACCCCACACAATATTTTATCATCATATATCATCATACATATATACATTTAAGAAGAAAATACATGATTACATAATCAAAATTAACAAAAGTATGGGGAGAACAATCTTTATACCACCATAATGATGTAGGTTATGATCAAGACATCGATTTTGATCACACAACTTGTGATAAACCAATATCATCTTCAAGTCCACCAATCTTCAAGAACTCCTTGTGGAAAATCAGCCCTAAGAATCCATAGAAACTCCTCCTTGGATGTTATAATTACCACCAATCAATAGGGCTTCAAAAGGGCTTCAACTTATGTATAAATAACATGAGATTTTGAGGTTAATTTTGTATGAATGGGGTGTTTGATGGTGGTTGTTGGACGGCACAAAGAGAGAGGAAGAGAGAAAATGGAAGCTTTTGCATGGATGAAATGAGGTTGCTAGTTTAGCTAAGTGGTTTTGTTGGTGGAAGGCTTACAAGTTAAGCTAACTAGACAAGTGTAAACTTGTTTTGTGCAAGTTTGACACCTAAGGGTGTTGTGGCTATGTTATGGCCGGTTATAGTGGGGGTTGGACAAGTGTCCCACTTGTCTCATCTACACTAATTTACGGGTACTCCTTGATTCTAGTTTCCTCGATTTCCGTGCCCTCGGGTAGTTTTACGAAAAACGTTTTTATAAATTATGAATCAACGGCACAAAACGAATCTAATAAAAATTGTCTCATCAAAAACGGAGTTCGAAAACGGAAATACGTAATCCTATGGTTTCCGGTTTAGTCGTAAAGGACGTTAAATTATAATCGTAAGTCCTAATCTCTTCTCGTAAATTTGTGAGTTTATGAACTAACACAAATTTAAAATTCCAAAATAATATTCACGAATAAATTTATTTTCTGAAATGTCGGACTGTCACCAAAAACGGTGTATGTAAACGTAAGCACATAACGTTGAATCCTCCGGTTTAGACGTAGTCGATGCAACTTCAAGACGTAAATCCAAATTTCTTCCCAAAAACAAGTGAGTTCATAATATAACATTAAAATAATGTTTTTAAGTAATATTTGAGAATAAAATATCAACCATAAATTGACGGATTGTCACATCTGAGGATGAGCAACATGCAAATGAGTATGATAATCACGAGGAGCGTATTACGCTTGCTAACTTAATTGCTTCATTACAAAATGATGTCAAAGAAACTAGAAAGAGTCAAAAGCAATTAAAGAAGGCAAACGCTACGCTCACTCAAAATTTTGAAGAATGCAAAGCTGCTCTAATTAAATATAGTGAGACCATTGATAGCTATAGAGCTCAGCTTCTTCAAAAGACCAATGAGGTTGAGGGGTACAAAGGGTGTTTAATTAATGTTAAAAAAGGCGATTTTCAAGAGAAATATAACAAAACTCTTAAGCTTCTTGAACAAGAGAAACGTAATTATAACACCTCTTTGAGTACTGAACGTCACAAAACGTATCTTGCTACCACTAAAGTCAATGAGCTAACTCAAGTAAATGGTTTTCTTCAAGAGGATAAAACTAAACTTATGAATGAAAAGAAAGCTGTAGTTGAAAAGATGGAAAAGGATTTCAAAACTAAAGAAGCGAAGGACATCGACAAAATGGTGGAAATTGAAACTCAACTTGATTTTTACAAGAAAATTGTTTACAAAACCAATCAATCAATTCAAACCATGAGAATGTTAGCACCTCGTTCCTTTTACAAGGATAGGCCTAGTTTTGCTAATCCTAAGTACCTTGAGCGTGCTCACTCTGAGAATCAGCACTTATATCTTGATGAGTCCCAATGGACCGATCTTGATTGTCTTTTTGTTAGGCCCGATAGTGAAGAGACACACGATTTGGAATAAGAGAGTAGACCAAAAGTTAATAAAGAGTTTGTTAAACCATATAATTATGCTTATGAAAACAGTTGTTATGGTCTTTTCACACCGCAAACACAGAAAACTCGTGAGGAAATTTTTTCGAATGTGAACAAATAAGAATTAAATGGAGACAAGCTTTGCCACTAAGAAAACTAATGTTTCAAAATTTATTGACAATTTTCCATATAAAGCTTCTGTAAGCAAGAGTAAGCAAGCACTTAGTATTCTCAGGAGTAATATTGAATATTTCAAAAAGGTTGTTGATGATGACTGGAACAAAAGTGAACTTTCGAAAGGAGACAAAGAAATTCCTCACGATATAACTGTGCTTGTGAAAAGTATTTTGATTCCGCTTGCGGAAAGAACGCAAAAACATATTTTTGAATTTGAAAACACTAATTAAGCAATAAATGTTTGATGATTTGAAATATGTGGAATCTCTTGAACAAGAAGTTAACGAGCATCAACCTGAAAGAGACGAGTTTTCTACAGCTTATGATCTACTCTTACATGAATGTCTCTCAAAAGGTATTATGTGTGCTTATGTTACATCTTGTGCTGATATTGATGAATATTCTGATATTGCATGCAAATATCTTGATCAAGTTAAAGAATGTGAACGTCTTGAAACGGAGCTTTCGAATAAAGTTGACCAAAAAGAGTTTTCGTTACTTCAACATAGATATGATTATCTTCAAAAACATTGTCACTCACTTGAACTTGCTTTGCAAAAGAAAGTTGGCAGCTTTTCAAATGATACGTCTTTAGAAGTAAAATTATCTGAGTCATGTCGATTATTAAACGAAAAAAGTCTTGATATTTCGGATTTGAAAGCTCAGTTACAAGAAAAAGACATAGCAATAGCAGAGTTGAATAAACTCATTGCTAAGATGGGTGGGAAAGTCATGGAACCTAGCGTTAGGAAACCTGTTGTTAGACAACCCAATGCCTCTAGAGTGAATAGATCCTCTATCTTGGAAAACCATCTGCTTTTTAAAGTTCTTCGTTTACAAAACCTGTGTTTGCCCCTAAGATGGATGGAAATGGAAGGTTACCACATACTCAACCCATAAGGAATGCTATAGCACCAAGCGTTAAGCACAATAATGTGATTAAACCAGGAATGTATAGAATGACCACTAAATCCACAAACAAAGTTAGTCAATCGCCTCAGACTTCTAGAAACATAACACTCGTGTGTCTTCTACTACAGGAGTAGTCTCCACTGCTAGTGTTAGCCGGCCTCAAATTAAGAGCACTCAAGTGAATGATAAGGTCTGGAAACACAAGAGTCAAGGGAAGATGAAGGAAGTAGAAGAACACCCTAGGAATTTGAATGTTCTTAAGAATAAAAAGTCTAATCGCATGTAATGACGATTTAAATGATTTGAATGATTTGAATGCTAGGAATGTGAAATTTGTTTGTGTCAAATGTGGAAAGTGTGATAATTCTAATCACTCTATGTGTGCTATGAATAATATCAAAGGCGTAGAAACTAAAACTAAGAAGCAAGTTGCGATGCCTATTAGTGCTAGGAAACCAAAACACAAGTGAACCATTCTGGTGCAACCCCCACTAAGAAAAGTAATGCATCAGAATCCATCACTAAGAACCCTAGAAGCAGAATTAAGGAATTATATGAGTCTGCTAGCAAGTCTTGGAAATGGTGGTTTGCTAATTAATGTCCTCCAGGATATAAATGGATGCCTAAAGTTAGGACAGAAAATGTGACAATGAGTGTTAGTATGCCTTTAAATGTTGCTAAGGACACTAATGATTCTACAATCACAACTACTATGGTATCCAATTTAGCAAATGCTCCATCGTGTTCTAACTCTTCTGCATGTGATACAACTAATTCTCTTCATACTGGACTCCGGATGCACGAAGCACATGACGGGGAATCTCAAGCTTCTAATTAACTTCATGGAGAACTTCCTGGGTACGGTCCGATTCGGAAATGATCAATTTGCACCGATCCTAGGATATGGAGATTTGGTTCAAGGGAATATCACGATCAAAAGGGTATACTACGTCGAAGGGCTCAATCACAATCTTTTCTCGGTTTGTCAATTCTGTGATGCGGATTTGGAGGTTGCTTTCAGAAAGAAGACATGTTTTGTTCTTGATTATGATGGGAATGACTTACTTACCGGTACACGGGGTACTGATCTTTACACAATTTCACTTCAAGACACAACTTCATCAACTCCAATTTGCTTCATGGCTAAAGCTTCAACGACTCAGGCATGGTTATGGCATCAACGTTTATCTCATCTTAATTTTGATACCATCAACTTGCTTTCCAAGAAAGATATTGTGAGAGGCCTTCCAAGTTTGAAATTCATCAAAGCTCATCTTTGTTCTTCTTGTGAGCTTTGTAAAGCTAAACGAAGTAGCTTCAAAACAAAGACTACACCAAGATCTAAAGGACGGTTAGATCTTCTCCATATGGATCTGTGTGGTCCCATGCGTGTTCATAGTATCAATAGAAAGAAATATGTTCTGGAAATTGTCGATGATTACTCAAGGTACACATGGACTCACTTCTTGAGGTCCAAGGATGAAACACCTGAAGTTCTCATCAGCTTCCTTAAATTGATACAACGTGGTCATCAAGCGCAAGTTAAAGTTGTTCGTACTGACAGTGGTACATAATTTTTGAATTCAAATCTGAGAAACTACTTTGAAGCCGAAGGAATTGAACATGAAACATCTATTGCTCGAACACCCGAACAAAATGGAGTTGTTGAAAGACGAAACCGTACTTTGGTTGAGGCTGATCGCACATTATTATCCGCTTCAAAACTTGCACTATACTTTTGGGCCGAAGCCGTGTCAACCGCATGCTACACAAAAAACCGCTCCTAAATTATCCCAAGACACGAAAAGACACCATATCACATAATTCATGATCGAAAACCTTCACTCAAACACCTTCATGTTTTTGGATGTACTTGTTACATAATACGAGATGGTGAAAATTTGGATAAAATGAAAGAGAAAGGTGATGCATGTATTCTTGTGGGATATGCAACTCAGTCTAAGGTGTATAGAGTATACAACAAGAGAAAAAAATTGATAGTCGAGACTATTCACATCCGATTTGATGAATTACAAGAAATGGAACTTGAACAAAAAAGTTTAAGTCCTGATCCACAACGACAAACGACTTCCGTTCACAACCGCACGAAAATCGGAACTCACGTCCACAGCAATGAACCGTCAAGTTTAAAGATGGTTCCACAAAGTGTTCCAAGAGCAGATATGACAGTCAACACGGCACGTGAAGAGTTGGAAATTTTATATGGACCAATGTATGATGAATATTTCGCGGGGGAGAAACAAGTTGTATCGAAGTCTTCCGCTGTCACTCATGATAAGAATGATGATACCGATCATCGTCAACAAAAGAATACAACATCATCTACTTCAACACGGGTTGCTGCAGATTTACCTCCTCATAATATCACTTCAACAATCGATCTTACAACATCCACAACTACTGTCATTGCTCCAGAGAACACAAATCAAGCAGACAATGCATTATCTGACGAAGACAAATTTATCAACCGATTCGGTACACCGGTACACAAAACTGGAGAGTCTTCTACTCGCCATGTTGATCCGTTAAATATGCATACGTTCTATCAGCGAAATCCTTGAACACGTCATTGGACCCGAGATCATCCTTTGGTTCAAGTAATTGGAAACCCTTCACAACCTGTTCGCACAAGACAACAACTTAACACCGACGGTGATGTTTGTATGTTCGCACTCGCCGCGACTTCAGCTAAACAGAGAAAAATCGAAGAAGCCATGGCTGATCATGCTTGGATTGAATCGATGACTGATGAAATTCAAAAATTTGATACGCTTAAAGTCTGGGAACTTATTGACAGACCAAACGATGTAATACCATTAAATCTTCGATGGATTTGGAAAAACAAGATGGATAAAGAGAACATGATCATCAAGAACAAATCTAGGCTAGTGGCAAAAGGGTATGGCCAGAAAGAGGGTATTGAATTTGAAGAATCATTTGCACCAGTAGCTCGTATGGAAGCGATCAGGATTTTCCTTGCTTATGCTGCACATAAGGGATTCATCGTGTATCAAATGGACGTAAAGACGGTGTTTCTTAACGGTCCTTTGAAGGAAGAAGTCTATGTAACACAGCCGGAAGGATTCGTCAATCCTCATTATCCTAACAAGGTGTATCGTCTCCAGAAAGCACTTTATGGACTCAAGCAAGCTCCAAGGGCGTGGTACGACGAGTTATCGAAATTTCTAGTCTCCAAAGATTTCTCAAAAGGTTCCATTGATCTAACTTTGTTCACTTATAAATATGGGGATGAAATTTTGCTTGTGCAGATTTATGTTGATGACATTATTTTCGGGTCTACAAACCCAAAACTTTCAAAATGGTTTGAAAAAGTAATACACAACAAATTTGAAATGTCTATGATGGGAGAACTAAAATTCTTTCTAGGAATTCAAGTTCACCAATCCCCAAGTGGTATCTTTATTAACCAAGCTAAGTATTGTCAAGAAATAATCAAAAATCATGGTATGACATCATGTGACCCCGTTGGGACACCAATCACATCCCTAGATGCTGATTTGGAGGGAGATGTCATAGATCAAACGAGATATCGTTCCATGATCGGCTCCCTCATCTACTTAACAGCAAGCCGACCAGATATATCACATGCCACATGTTATTGTGCACGATATCAAGCACAACCTACTAAAAATCACCTCAAGGAGGTTAAACGGATCTTTCGGTACCTTAAGAATACCATTCACATGGGACTCTGGTATCTGAGGGAAACCGGTTTCTTTCTAACGGCCTATTCAGATTCTGATCATGCAGGGGTGTCTTGATACACGAAAAAGTACTTCTGGTGGTGCATAATTTCTAGGTCAAGATAAGCTCGTAGGATGGTCTTCCAAGAAGCAAGATTGTACATCGCTGTCATCAGCCAAAGCGGAGTATGTGTCTCTATCTGCGTGTTGTGCTCAAGTTCTTTGGATGAGAACACAACTCACGGATTATGGCTTCCACTTTGATAAAGTACCTATGTACTGTGACTCAAAGTCTGCCATAGCCATCTCCTGCAATCCGGTAAAGCATTCCCGTACAAAGCACATTGATGTCAGATATCACTTCTTTAAGGAAAAAGTTGAAAGAGGTATCGTTGAATTATACTTTGTTGGAACTTATTACCAATTAGCTGACTTGTTTACAAAAGGTCTTCCGAAAGAGAGGTTTGCGTATCTTGTTAGGCAAATTGGTATGAGATGTTTGTCTCCACCAGAACTGGAGATTTTGGCAAAGAAGCCTACTTGATTCATCTATCAAACATCTACTTGTAAATATTAATGAAAAAGCAAAATACAAAATTAAAAATCTTTGAAAATCCAAAAATATTCTTCTTGACATGTCTTCCAGTATCGATAATATGGACGTACCTAGAAATGTCGCTCAATAACGACACGGGTGTGTACATAAATCTCGAATGAAAGTTGTAAATATTTTTCAAAACATGTCATTTCTATTTTTAAAGGAAAATGTCTATTTTGGAGAATATTTCCAACAACGGATTGAGAAATCTATCTCGGGTTGAGCTTGTCACAAAACATTCAACATTTTGAGCTCAACACAATGTGTTGTAATCAATTTCAGATTACAACCCGGATCTATTTTCACGGGGGAGTGTACGCTTTAGTGCCCTTACCCTTAGCAAAAGAAGTTAAATTTTCTTACACTTGAGTGGATTCGTCAAGACATTCAAAGTCTATGAACTCATTTTTATGCTTTAGAAAAACCTTTTCGCCAAAAAGAATTTATTTTTCAAAAAGCGTTGAACATAATTTTTTCAAGAATTTCTCAATGATATTCAAAATCTTTCGAAAATTGTGTGTTCAACAACTCCTATCCTCAAAAGTTTAATGTGGATCATATCCTAGTAATGACAATTCCATTGGATCAACTTTTGAGGGGGATCGTTCCAAATTCATGCTATGGTTGACACATTTTTCTCCCGAAAGTTTTTCAAGGCTATTTTTCACAATATATTTTAAACAAATTTGGTATCTCTAATATCAATCGATTTTATATATTAGAGATAGGGGGAGAGAATGTGATTAAAATGTGATCTAAAGACTCAAGCACTCATGGTTACGATCAAATACCCACAACATCTTTAATTCACAACGTTATTGGTGTCAAAAGGGTGGTTAGGTTTAACTCCTATGATCCAACCAGAATCGGAGGGATCTTCCCAGGGACAATCCAATAGATTATTAGAAGTCCTTAGGAAAGATGGAGTAGAATGTGAACGAAGCTGAATGCCGACTAAGTACTGATGATAGCACTGGAACAATCACAACAAGGTGCTATTAATGATGGCTTGGTAAGCATTGAAGGGGTTGAAGAATGAAAAAGAAATGTAAGGATAAAGGGTGTATAGAAAGAAGCCCTCCATACAACTTAGGCAGAAACCGGGTCAATACATCATGAAGACAACGCATCATGGACCCAGTGATGTAATGCACCACCCCTCCCCAGCTAACTCAGGATTCTCTTAAAAGAAGTTTGTTTTATTGTCACGGAGATCAACACGATTTCTATTAACTTTCTCACTTCGAGATAGTTGATATTGAATAAGTGGCATCTGCTCCAGCCTCCGACTACTAAAAGTGCACAAATCGAGTCTAGAGCCAAGAGATCAATGAAATCTCGTTAGGACACACGGATGAAGATCAAGAGAGTCCTACGCTATATCCTTGCGATATTGCTAGAACACTCAGAGTGATACTACATAGTATTCACAATGATGAGTGGAAATCCTTCTAGTGTTAACATCAAACAGCACTGCGGTAGGTCATGTGTAAGATTCTTTATGAATTGAACATATGTAAAACTGAAAAGCAACAGTGGTTTGTTTCTTAATTGATTCAAACTCGTTTCAGGTTTCTACGCAATATCTTTATGGTCTTGCCAGAACATTCAGAGTGATATTTATTAATATTCACATTGATGAATAGAAATCCTTCTAGCGTCAACATCAAACAGCGCTACGGTAGGTAACTTGCGAGATTATTATGAATCAAGCTTGTGTCAACTAGAAAGCAACAATGGTTAGATTATTAATGAAGCAATCTTGTTCCAGGAATTTGAATTGACGACTTTAATCAAGCGGATATTTATCCAATTGATTTACTCTTTATGTTCGCAGTCTTGCTTTGAGACGGTCGAGTAAAGAGAACGGTTAGTACAACCGCGAAACCCTGTCAAGGAGGTTCTTAATTGAATCTACCTAATCAAAGGTACGATATTTAATATCGTGTAACGGTCTTCACCGACCGGAGGTAAAACTCTACCCATTTAGGACGAATGTCAAAGCCATTCAGTCTGTGTCTAAGTTTTGTCTCAAGAAGGTGATGTTACGGTGTACTCAGCAAAGTTGTAACACCCCCAAATTTATACAATTCAATACAGCGGAAGACTCGTTGTTGTTACGAGATAGCACATTACTCACATCATAGACAACACATGTTAAAAGAAAAGGTCAGCGAAAATGCCGAGTGAATTAATAGAGTTTAATAAAACCATCAATATATCATCGGTATATAATTATTACCGAAAACCATTTTGTACAAATCTTTGTAATAGGCCATAAAATAGCCAAATTCATTTTATACAAATCCTTGCCAAAATCATAATGTAGGCTTTCGCCTTCAAAACCATTATACGAACTAATGTCGTAAAAATATCATACAATACGTTTTATAACGTTGTATAAAGTTAAATAAAAACCGTTATATGAATATGGTTATATAAAACCAAAACACAAACATAACATTAGTAATAAGACCCCGTATTGCTAGTCAGGCAATACATCATAATTCAATCCGAATATCAGTATTTTCGTTATTTTGATTATTACAAGCCGCATGACATTGTTACCTTACTATTACAACAACGGGTAGCTAACCCGATACACAATTTGCCCATCTAAGTTAGCGTGTCGTCACAATAATCACGCTATGGAAATTTTCTCAAACATAAATTCGCTTACCAATCAATGTGGCACGACGGGGATCAACCGTCAAGGCGCGAACTGGGGTGATCATCCCCAAATAGTACTATTATATGCATAAGCGTCTACCAAATCCCGGTAGTTCACAATTCATGCTAATGGGACTTTTAGTGACATAACCTAACTTTAATAATCCATTTCATTTCATCTATCGGGTCATTTAATCGTTCATCGGGTCATACAATCATTCGGGTCCAAATCAATAAACAGACAATCGGGACAAATGGTGTCCTATTTTATCAAAAATAACATGTTATCTCCCTCGCGGGTTTATAAAACATTTCATAAAAACATTTAAAAGAGTGCGAGGCTATGAACTCACGTTGATGTGGGAAGGTAGTTATCGGCGATTCGGATGTACGGTATGTGCTTCAATCACGGAAACCTAGACAAATAATACTCGTCTTAGACTCATGTCCAATGACTTTATAAAAATAACAATTACGTATACATATGATGATTTTACATATATGATGATCAAGTGGGTTTACATATTCTCATTTACTCATTTTAGTGTTTATGTATTGGTAACTTTCTACTAGTTTACTAGTTTTACCTATTTACGTGTTTTAGTCCATTTTGTTGTATTATTAGTATCTATACTTTACATGTTGGGCCCAAATAGGTTAAGCCCAATAAATAAGTTTATAAGTGTTTCAGTCCATTTTGTTGTATTATTAGTCCAATAACGTTAACTTAGCTCGTTAATGTCCGTATGTCATATAGTTCGGGTTTTATTGGTTTTTACTTATATTTGGTACTTATACATCAGTATATGACTTTTAAAAACTTACATTAGACGGGTTTGATCGTCTAAGTTTTAATTGGCGAAAAACGTTAGTTTTACGGTAATAGCCGAAAAAGTCGTAAAAATCATGTTTATAGTTTTTATAACTTAAAAATCTTATTCAACTACCATTTTTATAAAGTGTCCATTTATTTAACGTTATACATATTTATATAAATGAAATTTATAAGTTAGTGGGTTTTAATTCACATTTTATACTATATTAGTTTGAGTGCTTATATAATACTATTAAACATTAATTCTTTAAAATCTGATTTTTAGTTTCATCTTCACCATTTTTATCATATCTTGAGTTCTATAAGGAGATATAAGCTTATTTTTGGATGCCATAAACTTCATATTATGTGATACAAATAAGTTAGCTATAGCTACTGCTCATTCCATGTTTAACTATCATTAACAGTCCCTACAAAACAGACTATTCAGATTGGTGCACTCATCTTGTTTTGATCATATCTCACTCATTTTGATGATTCCATTGTATGGCCAACTTTCACATGTGTATAACACCTAATACTTACTGTATATTGATTCCACTTTACCATTTTATCAATTTATCATTTGGTTACTTACTATTTTTATACAGCCATCTTATTAAGCAAGATTTAACCATTTTTACATGTGGTTTTCCATCTTTTTACCCATGTTTATCAAATCTCTATACCACCAAGGTTGTGTAGTTTATGATCAAGGCTTGGATTTTTGATGGAAAACTTGTGGTAGATCAACACCAATCTTCAAGGCCACCAATACTTGTAAACTTCATGTAGAAATCAACCCTTGTACATCACCAAATCTTCTCCTTGGATGTTAAAATCACCACCAATCAATAGAGCTTGAAAAGGCTTCATCTTATGTGTGAATAACATATGATTCCATGGTTAAATTTGATCAAATGAGGGTGTTTAGGGGTGGTTCTTGGACGAAATTTAGAGAGAGAGGAGAGGGATAATAGGTGGTTTTGCATGTATGAATGTGTAAATGGTTTGTGTGAAGTGGTTTGAGTGGTTTTGTGTAAGGTTAGCTTGTTTATTAAGCTTTACATGACAAGTGTAGTAGTATTTAACTACAACTTGACACCTCAAAGGGTGTGGTGTTAGCTAGTTAGCCATACCATGTGTGGGGTGAGGCAAAACTTGTTTTGTCTCATCCCATTAATTTACGGGTATTCCTTGATTCTAGTTTCCTCGATTTGCGTGCCCTCGGGTCGTTTTATAAAAAACGTTTTTATAAATTATGAATCAACGGCACAAAACGAATCTAATAAAAATTGTCTCCTCAAAAACGGAGTTCGAAAACGTAAATACGTAATCCTAAGGTTTCCGGTTTAGTCGTAAAGGACGTTAAATTATTCACGTAAGTCCTAATCTCTTCTCGTAAATTTGTGAGTTTATGAACTAACTCAAATTTATAATCCCAAAATAATATTCACGGATAAATTTATTTTTTGAAATGTCGGACTGTCACTAAAAACGGTGTATGTAAACGTAAGCACGTAACGTAGAATCCTCTGGTTTAGACGTAGTCGATGCTACTTCAAGACGTAAAATCCAAATTTCTTCCCAAAAATAAGTGAGTTCATATTATAACATTAAAATAATGTTTTCAAATAAATATTGAGAATAAAATATAAACCATAAATTGACGGATTGTCACAGAATTTACCCCTAAACAGGATCTTTATCCTCAAAGATCATCTTACCTTACTACTCGCTTCTTATAGAGTTAAAGCCATGTGGGTATTTCCTCCACATTCGGTATTTTCTCACAAGTGTAATCCATTACAATACGCGAGTTTCATCAAACATAACTACGGGAATAAGATCAGGCTTAATGTTGACTTACTTTCTCTATCCATGATGTTCACGGGTTTTTGATGAATGCAACTTTTCGCCGATCTAAACTTTATTAAGGAATAGTCAGATTTTCACTTGATAGGCATTTTAATAAGTTCGATATACGAAACATAATTCACGCAGCTCTTGAAGTCCTAGGGTAGATCCAGCTTATATTCCTTTCAAACCAATATTTTACATCGTCTCAATGGTCCCATACAACGGGGACTTATTTCCCATGATCTTTCAGATCATCAATTCATTTTTCCATGGTTAAATTTTTTGGCATAACTTCGCTACCCATCTGGCACTTCAAGATTCTACATTTCATATTCACATAACCTCCTGCCTACTACCGACAGTCAATAATCAGATCCTAATTTCAACAATCATTTCAGGTCTCGCGGGTCGAGTATTTTGTAAGGTTAGGTTTGCCATCATAGGAAACCTTAAAACCTAAAAGACATGTCTAACTCACAATGGGTGTATGTCGGGTGTCTTCATCTCAACTCCTGCTTACAGATGCTCTAATATATAAATCTTAACAAGGTTCGATCTCGATCCTAATACGATGATTATCAATGATAATCTTTCCAAAGGAAAACGATTTTACAGTCTATTACCAAAGGTCATTCATTTAAACATAAAACAGCACTTATATTACTTTGTATCGTTACTTTACCTCGTTCCTTCGATTGGGGTGGTACACAGTGCTCTCATCAAGATTCGTTCTCAATGACTTCTGAGCATATCTCTAGAAATTCGATGCGAAGCGAGGATCTTGATAGAGATGATCGATACAAGCACACTATGTTTACACAACTCCTTTAAATATAAAGAGTCAATTTCTTCATCAAGAATCTATCATTAATAAGAATTATATTAGCAGATTTGGTCAGTCTATCGACGATGACCCAAATCGAATCAAATTCAGATGATGACATTTGTAATAGCTAGACGTTTACTAATGTATGAGGCGATGTATGCCTTCATAGTTTGCCATCAGTTCAACTTCTTCTGATAATGATACATTAAATCAAAAATGACAAGAATAGAATACTTATACTTACGAGATTCCAACATGACTACATCTCAAAATCTCCATATTTAGGCAACCGTAAGTGGCCTTTCATACATTTAACGCCATCGGCTCCTCAATTCTAATGGTTCATATTAGCCGCGAAACCCTTTATTATTTATATTATCCTTCTTACAAGCATTGTTTATATTTTAAATTGTTCAGCAAATTACTTTGCACCGTCATTATTAAGAAACACATCCTAATTGATTCTTTATCCTTTCTATATAATGCATCAGCATTTATATTCATCTTTCCTCATGAAATAATTATCATGACCGTATTCATTAAAAATTTCTTTCTTCACATTTTCTAAGTTTTAGTTTCGTCTCAACTATCATTTTTTTATCAGTTTTGCTTGATCCGACGTTTTAAAGCGTCGATAATTATTACAAGTAATGAATATTTAATTTTTATGAAATGTAAACGTAAAGTTTTTAAATTTCTTAATTCGACCAATTATATAAAAATGTTCAGAAATAAATTTGAATTTAATCAACAAGATTTTTGTTGATTTATCGAAAATAATTAAGATAATTAATAAGTTCCGTAAATGTTCGAAAAATCTTTGTTTATACTTTGGTCAAAATTTTCTTAGTTGAAAAGCAAAAATTGTCGTTTCAAATTTTAAGTCATGGTTTAACAGTTTCCTCAATCCCTCTTAGGTTGTCTTGAGGTATACACAAACATTTACCCCTAAACAGGAGTTTAGTTAAATGATTTGTGTATAAGGGAATAATTTCTTAAAAATCCTTTGATAAATTATTTGTCAAAACATATTTCCACTTTCTTTTTGGTAAAACCCAAAATCTTAAATGGCTCAAATTATTGAAGATTCAATATATTCCATTTTCCATTAATCACACGGCCAAATAATGTAAAGGATTAAGCCTTAAATTACATGTTAAATATTCAAGGTACAAGTTTTCACTACTCGGCCGACTCAGGGCATTCTACAAATAATTATTAACTCATTCTTATTTTTATAATTAAACAAATGGTCCTTAATGATCACGAGCATGAATTTATCAAATCACAGCCTACACACGAGATTCACCAAATTTATGGATGCTACATGTGTATTAGTCAATCCAAACGACATCATGTGAAACTCATAATGTTCATTACAAGTTCTGGATGTAGTGATTGGAATAGATAATCTTTTTTTGCGGACGCAAAGTTGATGATAACCATGCCGTGGATCAAATCTTTAAAACATACACTAGAACCTTGTATATGATCGAACAAATCTATCATCTTGGGTAGTGGATATAGATTTTAATCGTCAATTTACCTAGTTTATGGTAATTCAACAAATATAAGGAATAATAACACCATAGCTCTTCATGATGACGAGCTTGGTAGAATAAAAGCTTTCCCCGAAAACTCTCTCAGTTGTACGGTAATTCCTTTAATTCAGATGGTGCTGATGTACAGTGCACACGCCACGGGTGCAGCACCAGGAATAAAATTAATACCAATTCAACTTTCCTTAATGGCAAAAGTCTATGTGATTCACCAATAAATACCTCCTAAAATTTCAAATAGCAGGAAATTTTTTTATTTTTTAAGTTCTTTCTAGATTATAATATTTATGACTAATTCACAACCATTCACGGTATAATATCAAGTCTAAATGCAGGATATGGTCATCCATCAAGAATTATTTAGATCACTTTTGATAATCAACATCTTATCATTTAGGGGAATTCTACTTGAGTTCCCATCAATTAAGACAATGTCGTCATGTCATAATCAATCAATCCATTCTACTGGTACTATTAACTTTCCAGTTTTGTTACCATTGATAAGATGTGATCTTCTCAAAAGACTAATAATAATTCATAATCCTTCACAAATTCAAGGATATCAGGAGACATAACTAACCTTAAAAAGAGTAAGGTTAACGCATAATCTACGCGAGAGAATTTCAAATCAGATAAGGACGAAAACATTAACGAATATGAGTATATCCCATGTTTTCATAATTTTAGTACGCATTCGAAAGCTCCTCAGATCTTTACCCAGGTCATTCAAATGAAATCAAATCAAAAGAAATGATAGGAATGTCGATACATCCAATCGGGTATCAACACTCGGTAATCATATACTTTTCCTAAGAATCTCACTACAGGAGAATTGGACAAGAAAGAATTGTCAATTGTCAAATAAGACAATTTCCACAGATGAGTAAATTCGAATCAGAAGAATAGATGCTACAGGCACATATGTAGGTGTTCCTAACACTATGCCCCTATTTTTCACTTCTTGCAGATCTCATAAAATTTAATCTTTCACAATCTTTAAAGAAAATGTAGTGTTTATTAATCAGTTTTATGGTGACTACTAATCAGCCTTGCATGGTCCATTCCAAATTGTATGTAGGCGCGCAACTATATACAATTTCAAGATTAACGATGAAATACTCAGTTCGTCAAAATTTTATCATCATGTTTATAATAAAAACATTTTCATGCTTAATTCTTAAATAAGAATCAAAAATAAATTTACAAAGATTTTTCTTGTTATGAAAACAATTAAGTTTCCAATGTGTTCTATAAACAACTTCATTTCGATAACGATTATTTATAAATCTCACTTTAAATAATTCATATGGTGATGAAAATTCAATTTTTTCCCAAGGGATACTATTGTATCTTATAAAAACAATGAGTGATCTGCAAAAGAGTGATGAAAAGTTGTTCACCAAGAACTAAGTACAATATGCTAGGAAATGAGCTTTAGCCAAATAATCATGAGGTTCAGGACCTCGATGGCACTCAAAATGAATAATCCACAACGTAACTCAATTCGAGATGAGTACTTGTTCAATGGTTGCATCACTAATGTGAACATTAGGATGAAGCAAGAACAGATAGATAACATCGATACATGTAGGATTTAGCAATCAAAGGTAGTCTTTTCATTAATCACAAACAAGTCAAAATTGTACCGTAACACATTACGTGTCACTATGTCATACAATTCCAAGAACTCATCCTACCAATTGATGTCTCAGTTAAGTTAGGGATTTTTAAAAGATACCACAATGAATACTAATCTACAAGAGTCATTAGGTGTCCCACCTGTCCCGGAAGATCCATCGGTCCCAATTTAGAAGAAGATTTCTTCAATTTATTTATTGGACACTGGGCATCCTCGTCATTAGACAATAGCCTAGGAACAACCCTTAACACGAACTAACAATCAATTAAAACCTTATAATTCAATCACAGAACTTAACGACTTCCTCTTAACAGTCTCATATTCCATACGGGTTAAATTTTTACTTTATTCAAGTTTTAACCAAATCATACTCAATGCGATATCCTACATCATTATCCAATACTTTCAACCTTATTCTTAGACCTTAATAGGGAAATAAAAGCTCGATATGAATCAACACATAATTTCCAATCCTATAGCTCTTACAACAATAGTTATCGAATGAGTCACTAGTATGAAATGACTCGCACATTCAATTAGTCTTCTCGAAAAGGTACTAGTGGCATGAGGCTTTTGGGTAATGGTTCCAATGACAGCCTCAAGTGCAACATTCACCCTTTCTATTTCAATTTAAGAATTGGATGACAACGAATCAGATGACATCTTTCTAGGTGGTAACATTTTATCAAACTCCACTCTATAAGGAAATATCGTCATGACATCGATATCAGTTTTAATCTCGCCAATTCTTCTTCAATATCACAATCAACTAATATCTACATTTCTACGAATATTAACCATTTTGTTGGGATCATAAATATCCACAACTTGGTTTAGATCTGGAATAGCTAGAATTCCTACAGAAATAGCTTAGATTAATTTGCTAGGGGATTTAGGGTTCCTTGTGACAATCTACGTCGTATAAATACCTCGTATAAATATAGAAATAATCATCAAACAATCATATAATCAAATTACATCATATATATATATATATATATATATATATATATATATATATATATATATATATATATATATATATATATATATATATATATATATATATATATATATATATATATATATATATATTCCAAGTTATATATATTAAAATAACACTTCTCAGTCTGGCCTTGTCGGTAACTCGGGAATTCTTTCGGCACCGTTATAGTCAAAAGATTTTTAGACATATTTAGAAAAATGTTTATAGTTAAAAGATTTTGAAATGTTTTATTCAAAACCTTAGTTTTAAAAATCTTTCGTTCTCTATAACGAGAGCTCTGATACCAAACTGTAACACCCCCAAATTTATACAATTCAATACAGCGGAAGACTCGTTGGTGTTACGGGATAGCACATTACTCACATCATAGACAACGCTTAAAAATCGCGTCGTTTAATAATAAAGCATTTCCATTCATAAATATCAAATTTACATAGGTCCCAAGTCATAGTCATTTCATACAGTTTTAAAAAAGATTTGAATGAAAATTTTTATTTAAGTGCTGGCCATGAATTCTTGTTGTCTTGCTGAGAATTACCTTCAAGTACCTGAGACAAAACATGTTAAAAGAAAAGGTCAGCGAAAATGCCGAGTGAATTAATAGAGTTTAATAAAACCATCAATATATCATCGGTATATAATTATTACCGAAAACCATTTTGTACAAATCTTTGTAATAGGCCATAAAATAGCCAAAATCATTTTATACAAATCCTTGTCAAAATCATAATGTAGGCTTTCGCCTTCAAAACCATTATACGAACCAATGTCGTAAAAATATCATACAATACGTTTTATAACGTTGTATAAAGTTAAATAAAAACCGTTATATGAATATGGTTATATAAAACCAAAACACAAACATAGCATCAGTAATAAGACCCCGTATTGCTAGTCAGGCAATACATCGTAATTCAATGCGTATATCAGTATTTTTGTTATTTGGATTATTACAAACCGCATGACATCGTTACCTTACTATCACAACAACGGGTAGCTAACCCGATACTGAATTTGCCCATCTAAGTTAGCGCGTCGTCACAATAATCACGCTATGGAAATCTTCTCATACATAAATTCGCTTACCAATCAATGTGGCACGACGGGGATCAACCGTCAAGGCGCGACCTGGGGTGATCGTCCCCAAATAGTACTATTATATGCATAAGCGTCTACCAAATCCCGGTAGTTCACAATTCATGCTAATGGGACTTTTAGTGACATAACCTAACTTTAATAATCCATTTCATTTCATCTATCGGGTCATTTAAGCGTTCATCGGGTCATACAATCATTCGGGTCTGATAGGTGTGTAAACACCCATCCTTTTTACCACTTAATTACAATAATAACCGAGCCAAAACGTGTATTTTATGTCTTTTATGTCGGAATTATGCGTGGTGTGTACTTTTGTGGGGATTTAGGACGAAAAGGTGAAAAGTGGAGAAAACACGGGCATTCACGGGCTTTTATTGAAGAAAAAGATGAAAGGCGAAGTCAAGAAGTCAAGAGGGTAAAAAAAGAACAGAAGTCCAAGACCAATTCTGAAGATTTATCGAAGAAAAAGTCAAAAGACGGAAGTTTACTTAAAGCCAAAGAACTCAAGTCTACTTTATTGAAGAATTAAAAGACGAGTTCAAAGAAATCCCGAGCCAAAAGTCATTAAAAGTCCAAGATTAAAGAAGATAAGAAGAAAAGGACTAAGCATGCAATTAACAAAGAGATTAAGAAGGAAGGGCCTAATGATGCAATTAAGAGAAAAGGAAAGAGGGGAGGAAGCTTCCTAATCCTCCCCTATATATAGATTAGATGTTAATCACTTTTTCTTTGTTGGCTAATAGTGACAATTAGTTCTTCCATTTATTTACCTTGCACCTTTAAATTCATGTCAATTTAAATACTTGTCAAATTTAATTACCTTGTCTTGCACCATAAATTCCTTTAATTTCTAGTAAGTTTCCATTTAATTCTTGTCAATCTTTACTTTATCTTGTTAATCTCCTATCTACCTTTCTTGATCTTTGATTTTTATGTTTATGTTTATGTTCATGTTCATGTTCTTATTTTGATCAAGTGGGTTTTGATTATTGTGGTTAGATTTGTTAGTTTTATTGATTTGGATAGTTTGTTTATGATTATTGAATGTTTTGTTATTAGTTTGGTTTAATCTTGTGTTTAATTTTGGTTGAATTGTGATTAGATTCGTGTTACTGTATTTCCTTGTTCCTCGGGGAGTTTGTTTTTCTTTGACTGATCTTTTCCAGGCATTTTCCGAAATAACTCTTGTTCATTCGGAAGTCTTCCGAGCCATGGAGTTCCGATTCAGAAAAGTTCCGAATCAAGAACTTCCGAGTCGAAAACTTCCGGATCAAGGAGTGAGTGATTCATCCGGAACCTCTAAAAGTTCCGAATCAAGCAATCTCATTCGGAACATTGAAAGTTCCGAACGGAAGTTCCGGATCAAGGACAAGTTCCGAATCAGAAATTTCAGGATCAAGAAGTTTCGGACCAGAGAGTGTTTATTCGGAAGTATCCAAAAGTTCTGAACCAAGAACTTCACTCGGAAGAATTCCGAATCAAGGCTTCTTGATTCATTCGGAAGAATTCCGAATCAAAGTCTTCCGAGTCAGAAAGTTCCGAACCAGGAGGGTTCATTCGGAAGTGTTCCGGATCAAGGAGTTCTGAGCAGAAAAGTTCCGGATCAACAAGTTCCGGATCAAGGGTTAAGCAGAAACTTTCGAATGAAGGATTTCTTTCAGTTGAGTTCCGAATCAGCAGAAGTTCCGAACGAAGGATTGTTTTGTATAAGTGACATATTCAGAATAATTTGTTCCGGATCAAGGATTTTGGTAATATTCCGAGCGAAGAAGAATCATTCCAAACGAAGTTGACATTCCGGATGAGTGATTGTTCCGAACGAAGGATTATTCCGAATGAGCTGTATTCAGGTTCTTTTTAGTTTTTGTCTTTGATTTTAATTTCAACCTTTATTTTTCCCTTCTTTTTCCTTATTAGCACTTTAAGTTAATTTTGCCTTAGATTTATTTTCGCTTTGCCTTAGTTTAAGTTTTAGTTGCGTTTTAAGTTTGCCTTAGATAGTTTTAATTTTGCGTCGTTTACGTTTAGTGCCCTTTAAATTTCAGTCACGCTTTTACTTACTTGCACTTTACTTTAAGTTAGAATTAGATTTATTTTAATTGCATTTTTACTTTAAAGTTTCGCACTTTTATTTTAAAAACAACCAAAATATTCTTTTTCACCAAAAACAATAGAGTCATACTTTAAGCCGGAAATCAATTTGTTAAGATACCGAGAACAACAATTTTTAACCTGAGTAAAACCGAGTTATTAAAATGGCGCCGTTGCCGGCTCTTTTCGTAAAGATTAACGGTTTTCTATGAGAGACGCGTTGCTTTTTGGGATCCGTTCACTTGTGAGCGTTATTTTTCGTGCATAAATTTTTTTTCAAAAAATCATAAAAATTAAAAATTGATAAAAATCCATAAAAATAAAAAATTTCAAAAATCCAAAAAGATTTTATCTTTATTATGTATATATATTATCTTTGTGTTTGGTTTCTTTTTCTTTTGCATTTTCAGGTGTATGCGTACTAGATCTTCTAATTATCAAGAGCCCGAGACTCAAGAAGATTTAAGTATGTCTGGTGTTAACAACAACAATAATCCACCGCACCTCAACAATAACAACAATGTTCTTCCACAACCCGATCTTCGGATAATGGAGGAACTTTGCCAACCTACCATGTTTGGACGAGGAGGACCGATTGCGTCGATGCAAATCAACGCTCCTGAGTTTTCGTTGAAGCACTACATGATTCAGCAAGTGCAAACTAACCCATTCCATGGATTGCCTGATGATGATGCCAACAAACACCTCGACAAGTTCATTACAATCACCCAAAGCATGAAGTTGCCCGGTGCCACAATGGATGTTCTTCGCCTACAACTCTTCCCACATACTTTATCGCATCATGCCGAGAAATGGTTTGATCGTCTCCCGAAGAATTCTATTCACACTTGGGATGACATGACTCAACGCTTTTTATCGCGCTACTTTCCACCATCCATGGTCACAAGCCTTCGCAATCAAATCAGCGGTTTCATGCAAGACCCTGATGAATCTCTTTTTGATGCTTGGGAGCGATATAATGTCTTGATTGATCGTTGTCCAAACCACAACATGCTCCCTGTGACCTTAATTGATACTTTGTACAACGGATTGACTTTTTGAGACCGTGATACGATTAATGCAGCCGCCGGTGGCACATTTATGAAAAGGAGACCCGAGGAGTGTAGAGAGCTAATTGAGAACATGACTACTCACCACAAAAACTGGGATTCCTCTGCTTCTTCAAGGAACAACCCGAGAGTCAATGTTTCTTCTACTTCAGCAAACCCTGAGATGACCGAACTCACCCGCATGATGACTGAAATGAGCAAAAGTATCACGCTTCTCGCTTCAAACCAACAACAACAACAAGTTAAAGCGGTTGCTAATCCTTGTGAAACATGCGGCAGTCCTCACTCATACACCGATTGTCCTTCTACACAAGGAAATCCGGAAAATGTGTATGCAGCTTATGGTAATTATTCACCGGAAATTACCAAGCACGACAACAAGGGGATAGAAATCTGCTGAGTAACCGATCCAACAGTTACCTTTCACCCGGTTTTTCTCCTCAAAACCAAAACCCCGCCAACAACTACAATAGAAGCAACCAAATCCCACCAAGAGCTTCTAATCCTTATCAACCACCCGCCCAACAACCCCCACCCATTAACCCGGATGTTGAAGCCATCATGAGAACCCAAGGTGAGCAAATCAAGAATCTGCAGAGCCAAATTATCAATCTTAAAGGAGATATCACAAAGCAAGGAAATGAGATTAGATCCGAGCTTCGAGATAACATCCAATCTTCCTTCAGCAATCAAAAAAATTATTTGAAGAATATGCTTGCTAATTTCTTGCCCGCAACTCGACCTTCTACTTCGAGTTCTCTACCTTCAAACACCGTCATCAATCCGCGCGGAAATGTGAGTGCTATTACTACTCGTAGTGGAATTACCATTGTCGATCCACCAATCCCGCCCCCATCATCTACACCTCCTCCACCACCATTTATCCCTACTCCTCCTACACCTAGTATTAGTGCACCATTACCGTCTCCGCCTCGCCATGACAATGTACCTAGGAAGGACCCTTCAACATCTCAACCTTTACCATCACCTACACCTTCACCACCCAAACCCAATATCCCTTATTCTTCTCGCTTAGGCAAGACCAAAATGCTAACCAAGGATGACTCTGAAGTGTCACGCTATGTGAAGATGATATCTCAAATGAACTTCAACATTAGCTTTCTTGAGGCACTTGTCCACATGCCGAAATTTGTCAAAGCATTTAAGGAATTGCTTAACAAGAAGGAGAAGCTGATTGAGCTCGCCAACACGCGCTTAAATGAAAACTGCTCCGTAGTTATTCTTAAAGAACTTCCGGAAAAGCTTGGAGATCCCGGTCGTTTTGTGTTGCCTTGCGTGTTCAACAAAACTGAAGAATTTACGGCCCTTGCTGATCTCGAGGCTAGTATTAATCTTATGCCTTTGAGTGTTTGGAAAACACTATCATTGCCCGACCTCACTCCAACAAAGATGACTCTTGAACTTGCAAATCGCACTCTCGCTTACCCCGTTGGTATTGCCGAAGATGTGTTCATCAAAGTTGGCACATTTACTTTCCCGGTCGACTTTGTCGTTGTTGATTATGAAATGGACCCTCGTATTCCTTTAATACTTGGTCGGCCATTCTTGAAAACCGGACGAGCTTTAGTGGATGTGGCCGAAGGTGAGTTAATCTTAAGAGTCGGGGATGATGCACAAGTTTTCAAAATGGGGAAGCCTACAAGCAAAACCTTTGGAGGCAGAGAATCAGTGAATATGATTAATGTGCATGATAACTTCATTTTCTACAACAATCCTCTATTCGATTCTTCCATTGATAATCCACTTTTTCAAGATGATGTGGATGATTCTCTCCCTACTTTGGAACCTTCTCCCATTTATGCTTCGCCACCGGTCTTTGATGCTTATGATGATGATGATTCTAGCTCAGATTCAGATGATTATGATGACCTTACTTCCGAGTATCCCGAGATGCCGACTTTCGATGATTTCGATGAGGCCGATACTCTTTCAAGCGATTCTTCACATGATGAAGATCCTCCGCCATCACTCGATCCTACTTTGGAGGATTACTCATTTGAGGAAGACTTCTATATGTTTCTCAACACATACTTCCCTCATGAGATTGATGCTCCTCTTTATGATTTTGAAGATTATCGTCTTGATCCTACTTTGGATTTGAAGAAAATACTTTCTAAGGAGAAGAAACCGGTCGACACCAATATCCGCAGCACGTATGATTTAACACCTCTTTGTCCCCCTTCTGAGGACGAGGTTGTGCTTCTTCGCGGATCTTTTTTACACTCTGCTGAGCCTGAGTGCTATTTTCCCCTAAAGGAAAAGGTGTTCGACCCCGGTATCGATATTATTCAGCCATCTCAGTATCTACCTGATGAAATAAAAGGAAAAATCTTTGGAAATATTGGAAATATGCTTGCACCACTTCACCCTTGCTTCCATCGTGCTCCATCGCTGCTTAAGGGAACATTGCCTACTCTTCTTTGGCTTGCCTTGTTCGCCTTAAGCCTCTGCTATTTGATGGACGAAAACTATGTCTTTGATCCTGGTGGATATGTTTCATGCTTCTTCCTATGATGATCAAGGTCGAGTCAGGCTCACGACTCGGTAATCAAAAACCAAGCGCTTCTTGGGAGGCAACCCATGTATCTATCTTTTAGCTTTCTTTATCCTAAGTGTAGGGGAGACCCGTTGGTTTGCTATTTCCTCTCCTCTCTTCTTAATCCGATTCAAGCTCAATGATCCACTCTTGATGATTCTTGACGACCCGCGATTCCGTGTTCACTTCTTCCCGGTTCTATCCTAAACTCTTTTCGATTCACTATTTTATATTTCTCAATATTAAAATAGGAATCTCTTTAGTTGTCTTTTCCTTAGCGAGATTTAAACAAAGTACACAATGTCCTAAGTGTAGGGGAGTTTACTCCCACATGCTTAAACATTGAGGACAATGTTTATCTTAAGTGTAGGGGGGACTTCTATCGAAGTTAAGTGGCCTTTTCCTTGTATTTTTCCTCATTTTAACCGGAAAATCAATTTTTCGACATTTTTCAAAATTTTTGATCTATTTTGGCCTATTAGTTTTTCCTATTGTATAGTTATTTTCTTTCCTTATTAGAATAAACGTTTAATAAAATGGTTTTAATTTTCAAACGTTGTGAATCTTTTGACTCAACCCGAGTTTACTCTAGCTAGTATCCTTAACGTGTTTAAATCAAGTTTTGCTAGGCTTTTATATAGGGAGCTATAAAAGAAAGTCTTAACTCTCACGGGTTAAGAACAAGAACTTTTCGCAAGTTCCTATAATTGATCCTAGAGAGTCGTTTATTAAGGGAACTTTAAAACGCGATTTCTAAACTTGAAAAAGTCTAAGAATTTGCAAGATCCTATAGGCGACTCGAAAACCCAAAACTTTGATTTAATAGGCTAAGCATCCAAGAGTCTCATTCCTTGAGATTTTAAACTGTGGAGAACGAGAGATGATAGAGTCAATTATAAGTCTGGTATTCTTTCGTGAATTTATGTGAGTTAATTATAAGCCTATTCTCCCATCTCCTGCTAGTAAATTTATCGGCAATAAATAAGGTTGTACGATTTGAAAAGTTACTTAGCTTCTAGCCCAAGATCGTTTAAAAGTTGCTCGATATGGATTAGAGTTCATAGCCAAGGCACAACTTATTGAAGCAGGATGCGAAGATTGGCGAGTCCGAAAAGGCCCTAACAAGGCATGAGGGCTATATTTTGTTGCTAAAGATCCAAAGTGATGTGAAGAATCATTTATCGAAAATCAATATGAAGGATCGAGACACACGACGAAAAGCAAAAACTCCCCAAAAGTCATGGAGAAGTGTATCCGAAAAGACCCTAACAAGGTATGAGGATAAATAGATCCAAGTCATATAAGGAGGCGGATCGTTGTATATCAAAGTCCAAAATAAAGATTGGAGAAAAATGAAGAAGTCGTGGTCCAAGTATGAATCTCTCAAAACTTCAAGTGAAGAAATTCCTATATGAAGAGAAGACCATAATTTCATGAACGTCTCTCAAGGTTTGAAGTGAGAAGTCGCTGCCAAATATCGGTCCGAGAAAGGTCTCAAATCGCGAAGCGAGTTATGCCAAGATATGAACTTTAGGAGGTCCCGAGAAGCAGTTTTAAAAGATTTTGTCATTTAGCTAACTATTGATCAAATCGTTCACTTTATTTTCGGACTAAATAACTATCGAAATAAGTCAAACAATGCATCTTCGTGATCATTCAAGACAATAATAAAATATAAGAGATACCCCTAGGAATAAGGGAGTCTAAGTGAATAATTGGCCCACATGAGTTCGTTTAGTTTACTAACTTATAATAACAATGATCTCGTTTTTAAGCTTGGTTTGGAGAAAGTTAAAACTTGAGAATGATGATTATTCATGACATTTCCAAAACCCAAGGTATGCTTTTGATTTCTTTACTTTAATTATTTATAATTTTCTATCTGTTTAATAAAGGCCACTATGGATTGATTTTGATGAAAAATGTAAACGTGCTTTGTAACTAATGCATTGCATGAGGACATTGCAATGGTCAAGTGTAGGGGATTTGATAGGTGTGTAAATACCCATCCTTTTTACCACTTAATTACAATAATAACCGAGCCAAAACGGGTATTTTATGTCTTTTATGTCGGAATTATGCGTGGTTTGTGTTTTTGTTGTGATTTAGGACGAAAAGGTGAAATGTGGAGAAAACACGGGCATTCACGGGCTTTTATTGAAGAAAAAGATGAAAGACGAAGTCAAGAAGTCAAGAGTGCAAAAAGAACGAAAGTCCAAGACCAATTCTGAAGATTTATCGAAGAAAAAGTCAAAAGACGGAAGTTTACTTAAAGCCGAAGAACTCAAGTCTACTTTATTGAAGAATTAAAAGACGAGTTCAAAGAAATCCCGAGCCAAAAGTCATTAAAAGTCCAAGATTAAAGAAGATAAGAAGAAAAGGACTAAGCATGCAATTAACAAAGAGATTAAGAAGGAAGGGCCTAATGATGCAATTAAGAGAAAAGGAAAGAGGGGAGGAAGCTTCCTAATCCTCCCCTATATATAGATTAGATGTTAATCACTTTTTCTTTGTTTGCTAATAGTGATAATTAGTTCTTCCATTTATTTACCTTGCACCTTTAAATTCATGTCAATTTAAATACTTGTCAAATTTAATTACCTTGTCTTGCACCTTAAATTCCTTTAATTTCAAGTAAGTTTCCATTTAATTCTTGCCAATCTTTACTTTATCTTGTTAATCTCCTATCTACCTTTCTTGATCTTTGATTTTTATGTTTATGTTTATGTTCATGTTCATGTTCTTATTTTGATCAAGTGGGTTTTGATTATTGTGGTTAGATTTGTTAGTTTTATTGATTTGGATAGTTTGTTTATGATTATTGAATGTTTTGTTATTAGTTTGGTTTAATCTTGTGTTTAATTTTGGTTGAATTGTGATTAGATTCGTGTTACTGTATTTCCTTGTTCCTCGGGGAGTTTGTTTTTCTGTGACTGATCTTTTCGAGGCAAGTTCCGAAATAACTCTTGTTTATTCGGAAGTCTTCCGAGCCAAGGAGTTCCGATTCAGAAAAGTTCCGAATCAAGAACTTCTGAGTCGAAAACTTCCGGATCAAGGAGTGAGTGATTCATCTGGAACCTCTAAAAGTTCCGAATCAAGCAATCTCATTCGGAACATTGAAAGTTCCGAACGAAAGTTCCGGATCAAGGACAACTTCCGAATCAGAAAGTTCAGGATCAAGAAGTTTCGGAGCAGAGAGTGTTTATTCGGAAGAATCCAAAAGTTCCGAACTAAGAACTTCACTCGGAAGAATTCCGAATCAAGGCTTCTTGATTCATTCGGAAAAATTCCGAATCAAAGTCTTCCGAGTCAGAAAGTTCCGAACCAGGAGGGTTCATTCGGAAGTGTTCCGGATCAAGGAGTTCCGAGCAGAAAAGTTCCGGATCAACAAGTTCCGGATCAAGACTTTCGGATCAAGGGTTAAGCAGAAACTTCCGAATCAAGGATTTCTTTCAGTTGAGTTCCGAATCAGCAGAAGTTCCGAACGAAGAATTGTTTTGGATAAGTGACATATTCAGAATAATTTGTTACGGATCAAGGATTTTGTTAATATTCCGAGCGAAGAAGAATAATTCCAAACGAAGGTGACATTGCGGATGAGTGATTGTTCCGAACGAAGGATTATTCCGATTGAGCTGTATTCAGGTTCTTTTTAGTTTTTGTCTTTGATTTTAATTTCAAGCTTTATTTTTCCTGTCTTTTTCCTTATTAGCACTTTAAGTTAATTTCGCCTTAGATTTATTTTCGCTTTGCCTTAGTTTAAGTTTTAGTTGCGTTTTAAGTTTGCCTTAGATAGTTTTAATTTTGTGTCATTTACGTTTAGTGCCCTTTAATTTTCAGTCACGCTTTTACTTACTTGCACTTTACTTTAAGTTAGAATTAGATTTATTTTAATTGCACTTTTACTTTAAAGTTTCACACTTTTCTTTTAAAAACAACCAAAATATTCTTTTTCACCAAAAACAATAGAGTCATACTTTAAGCCGGAAATCAATTCGTTAAGATACCGAGAACAACAATTTTTAACCTGAGTAAAACCGAGTTATTATTGTCCAAATCAATAAACAGACAATCGGGACAAATGGTGTCCTATTTTATCAAAACTAACATGTTATCTCCCTCGCGGGTTTATAAAACATTTCATAAAAACATTTAAAAGAGTGCGAGGCTATGCACTCACGTTTATGTGGGAAGGCGGTTATCGGCGATTCGGATGTACGGTACGTGCTTCAATCACGGAAACCTAGACAAATAATACTCGTCTTAGACTCATGTCCATTTAATTTATTAAAATAACAATTATGTATACATATGATGATTTTACATATATGATGATCAAGTGGGTTTACATATTCTCATTCACTTGTTTTAGTGTTTATGTATTGGTAACTTTCTACTAGTTTACTAGTTTTACCTATTTACGTGTTTTAGTCCATTTTGTTTTATTATTAGTATCTATACTTTACATGTTGGGCCCAAATAGGTTAAGCCCAATAAATAAGTTTATAAGTGTTTTAGTCCATTTTGTTGTATTATTAGTCCAATAACCTTAACTTAGCTCGTTAATGTCCGTATGTAATATAGTTCGGGTTTTATTGGTTTTTACTTGTATTAGGTACTTATACATCATTATATGACTTTTAAAAACTTTACATTAGGCGGGTTTGATCGTCTAAGTTTTAATTCGCAAAAACGTTAATTTTACGGTAATAGCCGAAAAGTCGTAAAAATCATGTTTATAGTTTTTATAACTTATAAATCTTATTCAACTACCATTGTTATAAAGTGTCTCTTTATTTAACGTTATACATATTTATATAAATGAAATTTATAAGTTAGTGGGTTTTAATTCACATTTTATACTATATTAGTTTGAGTGCTTATATAATACTATTAAACATTAATTCTTCAAAATCTGATTTTTAGTTTCATCTTCACCATTTTTATAATATCTTGAGTTCTATAAGGATATAGAAGCTCATTTTTGGATGGCATAAACTTCATATTATGTGCTACAAATAAGTTAGTTATAGCTACTGCTCATTCCATGTTTAACTATCATTAACAGTCCCTACAAAACAGACTATTCAGATTGGTGCACTCATCTTGTTTTGATCATATCTCACTCATTTTGATGATTCCATTGTATGGCCAACTCTCACATGTGTATAACACCTAATACTTACTGTATATTGATTCCACTTTACCATTTTATCAGTTTATCATTTGGTTACTTACTGTTTTTATACAGCCATCTTATTAAGCATGATTTAACCATTTTTACATGTGGTTTTTCCATCTTTTTACCCATGTTTATCAAATCTATCAACACCAAATCCCCACATAATATTTTTAATCATCATTCATCGTCATATACATATACATAAATAAAGAGAATACAAGATTACATTATCAAAATAACAATAGAATAGGAAGAACAATCTCTATACCACCAAGGTTGTGTAGTTTATGATCAAGGCTTGGATTTTTGATGGAAAACTTGTGGTAGATCAACAACAATCTTCAAGGCCACCAATACTTGTAAACTTCATGTAGAAATCAGCCATTGGACATCACCAAATCTTCTCCTTGGATGTTAAAATCACCACCAATCAATAGAGCTTGAAAAGGGCTTCATCATATGTGTGAATAACATATGATTTCATGGTTAAATTTGATCAAATGAGGGTGTTTAGGGGTGGTTCTTGGATGAAATTTAGAGAGAGAGGAGAGGGAGAATAGGTGGTTTTGAATGTATGAATGTGTAAATGGTTTGTGTGAAGTGGTTTGAGTGGTTTTGTGTAAGGTTAGCTTGTTTATTAAGCTTTACATGACAAGTGTAGTAGTATTTAACTACAACTTGACACCTCAAAGAGTGTGGTGTTAGCTAGTTAGCCATACCATGTGTGGGGTGAGGCAAAACTTGTTTTGTCTCATCCTATTAATTTACGGGTATTCCTCGATTCTAGTTTCCTCGATTTGCGTGCCCTCGGGTCGTTTTACGAATAACGTTTTTATAAATTATGAATCAACGGCACAAAACGAATCTAATAAAAATTGTCTCCTCAAAAACGGAGTTCGAAAACGTAAATACGTAATCCTAAGGTTTCCGGTTTAGTCGTAAAGGACGTTAAATTATTCACGTAAGTCCTAATCTCTTCTCGTAAATTTGTGAGTTTATGAACTAACTCAAATTTAAAATCCCAAAATAATATTCACGGATAAATTTATTTTCTGAAATGTCGGACTGTCACAAAAAACGGTGTATGTAAACGTAAGCACGTAACGTAGAATCCTCCGGTTTTGACGTAGTCGATGCTACTTCAAGACGTAAAATCCAAATTTCTTCCCAAAAATAAGTGAGTTCATATTATAACATTAAAATAATGTTTTCAAATAAATATTGAGAATAAAATATAAACCATAAATTGACGGATTGTCACAAAAGTCAAAGATTCAAAACCACATTCTCATACCCAAAGACATTCAACAATCAAGAAATCTAAAGACTTCCACAACTCTGATGATCAAAATCTTCCTTATCAATTAATGTAGAGGAATGACCTCTCTTCAAAGGAGATTGTTAGCAATCTTTCAAGATTATGCAATGTATGAGCATGTGGATAACGACACAAGATCGCAAGATGGCAAAGATAAGTCAAGGATAATTTGAAATCTCAAGATAAAAGACAAAGTCGAAAGACAACGACAAAGGCTCAAAGATCACAACATGAAGGAACAACACTACTATTACACGTTCAAGACTCATTTATGACAAAATTCATAAATCTTCATTGGACTCCAAATATCGAAGAGGAATGACGTCACATTGGGGGAGATTGTTAGCCTCAAAATATTGAGTTAAACAAGAATGTTCGGTCATAGGTTTATATTGTAATATTTATTAGAACGTTGTAATAGTTAGTTAAAATAGTCGTGACATTACGGGCTTTATGTTTAGCTTAAAAGGCCTCTTTCAAGGTACTAAGCATTTATTCAAGCCCGGCCCAAAAGAATATAGTCCATTAGAGGGCCCGCATGTGGGTGGGCTATATAAGCACCCTCCTAGCATGTTAGGAGGGTGGATGATCTCATATTTGTTGATCTAATTTCAAAAGTTAATCATCTCTCTCTCTACTTTCTCTCTCTAAAATTCATATCTTTTCATCTCATTTCTTTAATCTACCATCATATTATCAGGGACAATAATCACGAATATACAAATTAAAATTCCAAGTCCCATGTTGCTAGTTACCGAAAAAAACTACAAGCCCGAAAATGATCATAGCTACGAGCTTTATTCAACACATATCGATCAACACAAATATATATCACTTCTTAGCACATTGGCTAATCGATATCCAAATATATTTTGTCTTCCTTCATCTTCATAAACATATAGCTCATTGGCTATTTTTGTCATCATCAACTTTTTTTACCTTTTTTTTCGATGACTTATTTTCTTTTTCTCTTTTTTTTCTCATCCTCCTCTTTTTTCATTTTTTTTCAACATACATCAAATGTTCCCCTCACACTTCTCTTGTGCACACAAAAAAAAAATACAAATAGAAGTATGCATCCTCCGTCTTTGTTGGAATGGCACACACATATAACGAAGTGTGACAACTATAAATCATCAAAAACGATCCACCATACAATGCAACTAGCAACCCACCATTTAGACTTTGACATGGGTTAGGCTAAGGTTTACGGTTAAATATTTTTTTTCTTTTTAGTGGATTTAATAAAAACGAAAAGATAGGCTCAACGGGTTTTCTAAGGGTATCTAGCACTAGACGAGAGTGCTAACAAAATGGTTAATTTGAATGGTTAGCTAATGGATTCAACTAGCTAAAAAGATGAAAACGGAAAAGGCGATTTGGGTTTTATCCCTAAGGTTTCCTCTTTGTCACGTATATACACTTTTATCACACAAGTGTGATCACACTAAAAATCTTATTATTTTTTTATTTTTTTGTTTTATATATTTTTTTTATTTTTATTTTTTCATGGGAACGATTGTTGAAATATATTTACAAACAAGCGTGTGAAAACAAAAAATTAAATCCTAAGGGCAACAAGTGTACAACCCTCCCCTTTTTCTTCTTTTTTATTTTTTTATATAACAAAAAATGGTTTCGTTTTCCCATTTATTTCCCCTCACACTTAATTTTTGGATTGGAGTCAATGTGAAATTAAACTTCCAAGCATGAAAAGTGAGGAAATAAATAAATATTCAAAGAGAAACGAAACTTCCCGGGATATGAAATGTCAATTGATCTCCATGTTATACGATGACACACTATAAGCTTGTGAGATCAATCGGTTCTTGATACTTCATTCCATCTCTATGTATGCATCTCCATTACCTATTGCTGCAGAACACACAAAACAAAACAAACAAACAAACACGCAAGCACACATAGATATATAAAAACACTACTAGCAAAGTACACCCCCTCACACTTAAGATTTTCCAAGTTAGAAAAATACTTTGGGGTGTACATATTTATTTAAAACACACAAAATTAAAGCACGGGTTGCCTCCCGAGAAGCGCTTAATTTATTATTGAGTCATTAGCTAGACTCTCCCCCTCCGTGTTAGGGTTCTTTGATGATACAATTAAGATGGGAACTTTGGTTGGGTGCCATTGATTTTGATAATTATCATCTTTGAACCAAAGCAATTCTCCATTTATAGTCCAAACTATGAACGACTTCTTTGGCACACTATTGTCGTCCTTCTTTATCATTCTTCTACTTCCAACGCCATCCATTGATTTCAACTCAACATCATGAATTGACATTACATCATGTTCATGTGTCTTCTCCTTTTTGTATGGGATATGCACTGTGCAATCCTTGGAAAGAGGTGAGTTAGAAACGATGGTGTTTGGTTTTGGCACGGTTGGAATAGGTTCTCCTTCTTCTTCCTCGATAAATGCAACATCACCCTTATCACTCTCGTTTTGGATAGAGGGTATTTTATCTCTCGTTTTGGTGTTGGTGATTTGAGGAAGGGAGTTGGTACGTTTTATGGCTTCTTCTATATAACCGCATTTTCTCTCCAAGTCTTCGATCATGGCTGTGTAGTTCCGGAAGTTTAGATTGATTTGAAACTCCAAGTCAACCAAATTGTTCTTGACACATTCATTTTCTTCCGTTTTCCAAGCAAAAATTTCTCTCATCATCTCCTCCGTTAAGGTTTCGGGTTTAGGGTGATATTGTGATGAGTGTGGCGTCACATCTCGTGGTCGAGATTTAGGAATGGGACGGTTCGGGTTTAGGGTAATATACGAATGTGAATTTCTCGAATTATGGTCGTGATACCCTCGGTGATATTCTTTGACATAATTCACTTCATGAGGTTCACACATCGGCATGTCATCCTTCATGGTGGTTTTTGGATTGTGGTCGTCTCTACGATCTTCTCGCATATCTTTTAGTTCATTCCTAATGACTAGGAATTGGGAATCGATAAGCCTAGCGAAAGATTCGAATTTCTCCATCAACATGGTGTGATTAGAGATGATGTTATTTCCACCGGCGGAAACAACGGTTTTAGGATAAGGTTCGACATAGGAATCCTTCGAATAATCGAGCTTGATAAGGACCTTATCCTCGAGGATTTGGAGAGCTTCGTTTGGAGTATTATAGAGGAAGATTCCTCTGGCGTCGAGAGATACTTGAGTTCGATCGTCTAAGCCACGATAAAATGTTTCAATTATCGTTCTCTTGGTTAGATGATGTCCATAACAAGCGCGAAGCATTTCTTTCATTCGGAACCAAGCTTTAACGAGAGTCTCGTCATCGAGTTGGTGAAAGTTATGATTGTCGTTTAGGAGACGTTTACACTTTGCGGGTGAAAAGAATCGACTTATGAAAGCTTCTCTTAATTTATTCCACGAAGTAATTGTTCCTTCGTTTAGTTCATTCAACCAAGACTTAGCTTCTTCGGTTAATGAGAATGAGAATATCCTCAAGTTAATCGCTTCCTCTTGATTTTCAACATATTTGAAAAGGGTACTAATCTCAAGAAAATCAAATACATGTTGGTGAGGATCGGATAGGGATTCTCCATCAAATTGGTTTTCCCGAAGCATTTTTATGTGGTTACTTTTGATAGTGAAATTGTTCAAAATAGGGATTTGAACAATAGAGGAACTAGGTGTTGGATCAACGATCCTAGTGTTTGACCACATCGGTTGATCATCGGGATCAACGATTATAATGGTTGAGGAATCAGATTTGGTGTCATAGGTTAAGATTCCTTCGGTATGGAAGGGTTTTCAAATTTCGACTCGAGTATGTAGATTTTGAAAACACGTTCCTCGGTGAACGGTTCGGGTGACTAGATGTCAAATATGGTTTTATCGAGTTCACGAGTCTTCTTCTTGAACTTACGTTTAAGTTCGTAGAATTTATTAACGAGGCATTTAACTCTAAGACGTGGGTTTATGGAAAATATAAATACTTCGAAAAATTTATTAATAACTAAAAATAAAAATTGAAAAGATAAATAAAATATTAAGGAACTCAAAGAGAAAATATTTTTTCAATTATTATTATTATTATTTTTTAAACTAAATAAAACAAATAAAGAAACAATAGAAAATAAAAATGAAAAAGCAAACAAATTATTGTACCAAATCAATCAAACCGGACAGTTCAAATGACTTCGAATTCTACACACGAGGTTTGGGAATAAACCAGGGCGAATAGAAATACGAATGAGGAACAAAATAATTAAACGGGGTGGTTGGGTGGGTTATGATAAAATAAGGATAATTGGTTATAAACTCGAAAAACGGATGTTAAACCAGTTAAAACACAATTAGGAACGGGTTTGAGTAAGGCTCGGTTAAAAATAAAAAAAGATAAAAAGGTTTTTTTTTTCGAGATGTCGGCGGCAAACAGGGGTTGCCGGGCGGCAAATCGGCTTCTGTTTGAAGCTTGCCGGCGGCAGAACTATCTTGCCGGGCGGGAAAGGTGGTTCTGTGGAGGTGTTGCTGGCGGCAGGAGGGTATTGCCGGCGGCAACTTGGCTGAAATTTTGATTTTTTTTACTTTGTAGATTTTGGCAACTAAAAACTACGAACACTTTTACAAAAAAAAAATTTGTAGGGTTGGTGAAATAAGGACTAAAAAGCTTAATGTAAACACACTTCAATTTTCTTAAAACACAATAAGAACAAAACAAATAAGCACAAAGGAGATTAAATGATACACGATATGCAACAAAGATTCAAAATATGAAAAGCACAAAACACAAATCCTCGGCAGCGGCGCCAAAAACTTGATGCGTTCTTTGTGAGTGTACAACAAGTTTTAAATTTATACAAGGATTACCGAATAAGCTAAAAACACGCGGGCAAGTATGACCCTTTCGTTTGTAGCTAGCTTGTTGTGGTAAGCTGAGGTCGTTCACTAGGATTTGGGTGTTTTCGGTTGTAAAGGATCTTAGTAACAATGTATCGTTAGTGGTAAAAATGGTTGTCACTCCCACAATTACCATATAAGTAACAAATAAGCAAATAAGCAACAAGTAACACGAAAATGATGTTTAAGATAATAAGATGATATAACAAATAATAATAAAGATACTTGCTTGGAACTAGTATTCATTTCAATGGAGTAAATAGATTATCGGGTAGATATTTAAGCAATAACACCCAAATTATAAGTATACAATTCCAAGTCAAATGGGTAATATCATGGAATTGTACATGACACGGTTTAGAATAAAGAACCCTTTCGACCTATGATCAATATTACAAACCGGTAGTTAAATCCATTTGTGAGAAGTATGATTTTAGCCAACTTGTTCATTAGAGCCCTTTTGACCTATACTCTAGAGTAAACCTTTATAAATCCATTTAACTTGTTTACTCATGGTTGTCAATCATGATACACCAAACACATACGCGCGCTAGCATCTAGAAAAAACATAACTAGGAATCCTTTCGACCTTTAGACCGAGTTATGGTTTACCAACAAGTTATCAAGACTCATATCAATTCAAACAAACTCATTAACAAAATCATAATTCAACATTGCAAAATAATAAACACTCCATATCCATGTTTACATGATTCCAAACAAGTATAAGAAAACTACTCCATAATCATATTAATCAAGAACAATGATAGGTGTGTAAACACCCATCCTTTTTACCACTTAATTACAATAATAACCGGACCAAAACGTGTATTTTATGTCAATTATGTCGGAATTATGCGTGGTTTGTGTTTCTGTTGTGATTTAGGACGAAATTGTGAAAAGTGGAGAAAACACGGGCATTTACGGGCTTTTATTGAAGAAAAAGATGAAAATACGAAGTCAAGAAGTCAAGAGTGCAAAAAGAACGGAAGTCCAAGACCAATTCTGAAGATTTATCGAAGAAAAAGTTAAAAGACGGAAGTTTACTAAAAGCCGAGGAACTCAAATCTATTTTATTGAAGAATTAAAAGACGAGTTAAAAAGAGATCCCGAGCCACAAGTCATTAGAGTCCAAGTTTAAAGAATATTAGAAGGAAAAAGGACTAATGGTGCAATTAATGAAGATTAAAGGCTTAAGGACCTAATGACGCAATTAAGAAGAAATGAAGGAGGGGAGGAAGCTTCCTAATCCTCCCTTATATATAGATTAGATCTTAATTACTTTCATTTTGTTGGCTAATAGTGACAATTAGTTCTTCCACTTTTAATTACCTTGTCATTTAAATACTTGTCAAATTTAAATACTGTATTGCACCTTAATTACCATTTAATTTCAAGTAAGTTTTTCTTTTTAATTCTTGTTAATCTTTATCTTTATCTTGTTAATCTTATTCTACCTTTCTTAATCTTTGATTTTTATTGTTTATGTTCATGTTCATGTTCTTATTTTTCTTATTTTGATCAAAGTGGGTTTTGATTATTTTGATTAGTTTTGTGAGTTTGATTGTTTTGGATTGATTGTTTATGATTAATAGATGTTTATGTGTTAGATTGATTTAATCTTGTGGTTGATTTAGCTTGTTTTGATTAAATTCTTGCATTATTTGTTCCTTGTTCTTCGGTTCTTCTCTTTCTGATTTTCCCAGGTACTGATCTTTTCCAGCAACATTTCGTATCATGTTCTTTACCTATGAGCTCCATCCGGAATATTGGATATTCCGGATAGGGAAACATTCCGCATAGGGAAAGGTATTCCGAACAGGCACTTCATTCCGAGTAAGGGTAGATATTCCGAATAGGAATAGATATTCCGGATAGAGGTAACTTTCCGAATAGCCAATATATTCCGCATAGGAGTGTTATTCTGAGTAAGGCTCGATATTCTGAATAGGGGATTTATTCCGCATAGAACACTTTATTCCGCATAGGGACTTATTCCGGGTAGATGACAATATTCCGGGTAAGGAACTATTCCGAATAGGGGATTTATTCCGCATAGACAAACTATTCCGGATAGAAGAACTTTATTCCGAATAGGACAATATTCCGGATAGTAGAACTTATTCCGCATAGGGCTGGTTATTCCGGGTAAGGATTATTCCGCATAGGACAGATTATTCCGAATAGGCTTATATTCCGGATAGGGAACTTATTCCGGATAGGTGACATATTCCGAGTAAGCCTAATATTCCGAATAGGGGTTTATTCCGGATAAGCTGATTTTTAGGTGTCTTTTATTTTCAGTTTTATTTTCTGCTTTTTAATTTCGAGTTTTATTCTTCCCGCCTTTTTAATTAGACGCACTTTAAGTTTATTGCCTTAGATTTATTTTAGCTTTGCCTTAGTTTAAGATTTAGTTTTAGTTGCGTTTTAAGTTTGCCTTAGTTAGATTTAAGTTTGCGTTATTTACTCTTAGTGCCCTTTAAGTTTAGTCAAGCTTTTACTTACTTGCACCATTTTACTTTAAATTAGTTTTAGATTTTCTTTCAAGTCATTTACTTTAATTGTTTTTGCACTTTTATTTTAAATACTACAACGACAAACTTTTGTTTCACCAAGAACGACTGAGTCGCACATTAAACTCATTTTTCAATTCGAAGAGATTGGTACAACGAACGATAATTTTTAACCCGAGTAAAAGCAAGTTATCAAATGGTGCCGCTGCCGACTCTTTTCGTAAATATTAACGGTTTTCTGTGAAAGACGCGTTGCTTTTTGGGATCCGTTCACTTGTGAGCGTTATTTTTCATGCATAAAAAATTCAAAAAATCATAAAAATTAAAAATTGATAAAAATACATAAAAATTAAAAATTTCAAAAATCCAAAAAGATTTAATCTTTATTGTGTATATATATTGTCTTTGTGTTTGGTTTTGTTTTCTTTTGCATTTTCAAGTGTATGCGTACTAGATCTTCTAATTATCAAGAGCCCGAGACTCAAGAAGATTTAAGTATGTCAGGTGTTAACAACAACAATAATCCACCGCACCTTAACAATATCAACAATGTTCTTCCACAGCCCGATCTTCGAACAATGGAGGAGCTTTGTCAACCTACCATGTTTGGACGAGGAGGACCGATTGCGCCGATGCAAATCAACGCTCCTGAGTTTTCGTTGAAGCACCACATGATTCAGCAAGTGCAAACTAACCCATTCCATGGATTGCCTGATGATGATGCCAACAAACACCTCGACAAGTTCATTACAATCACCCAAAGCATGAAGTTTCCTAGTGCCACAATGGATGTTCTTCGCCTACAACTCTTCCCACATACTTTATCACATCATGCCGAGAAATGGTTTGATCGTCTCCCAAAGAGTTATATTCACACTTGGGATGACATGACTCAACTCTTTTTATCGTGCTACTTTCCACCATCCATGGTCACGAGCCTTCGCAAACAAATCAGCGGTTTCATGCAAGAACCCGATGAATCTCTTTTTGATGCTTGGGAAAGATATAATGTCTTGATTGATCGTTGTCCAAACCACAACATGCTCCCTGTGACCTTAATAGATACTTTCTACAACGGTTTGACTTTTCGAGATCGTGATACGATTAATGCAGCCGCCGGTGGCACATTTATGAAAAGGAGACCCGAGGAGTGTAGAGAGCTTATTGAGAACATGACTACTCACCACAAAAACTGGGATTCCTCTGCTTCTTCAAGGAACAACCCGAGAGTCAATGTTTCCTTTACCTCAGCAAACCCTGATATGACCGAACTCACCCGCATGATGACTGAAATGAGCAAAAGTATCACGCTTCTCGCTTCAAACCAACAACAACAACAAGTGAAAGCGGTTTCTAATCCTTGTGAAACATGCGGCGATCCTCACTCATACACCGATTGTCCTTCGACACAAGGAAATCCGGAAAATGTGTATGCAGCTTATGGTAATTATTCGGAAAATTACCAAGCTCGACCTCAAGGGGATAGAAATCTGCTGAGTTACCGATCAAACGACTACCTTTCACCCGGTTTTTCTCCTCAAAACCACAACCCCGCCAACAACTACAATAGAAGCAACCAAATCCCACCAAGAGCTTCTAATCCTTATCACCCACCCGCCCAACAAACCCCACCCATTAATCCCGATGTTGAAGCCATCATGAGAACCCAAGGTGAGCAAATCAAGAATCTGCATAGCCAAATTATCAATCTTAAAGGAGATATTACAAAGCAAGGAAATGAGATTAGATCCGAGCTTCGAGATAATATTCAATCCTCCTTCAGCAATCAAACCAATGATTTAAAGAATATGCTTGCTAGTTTCTTGCCCGCAGCTCAACCTTCTACTGCAAGTTCTCTACCTTCAAACACCGTCACCAATCCGCGAGCAAATGTGAGTGCTATTACTACTCGTAGTGGAATTACCATTGTCGATCCACCTATCCCGCCCCCATAATCTACACCTCCTCCACCACCATTTATCCATACTCCTCCTACACCTAGTATTAGTGCACCATTACCGTCTCCGCCTCGTCATGACGATGTACCTAGGAAGGACCCTTCAACATCTCAACATTCACCTACTACACCTGCACCCTCACCGCCCAAACCTAATATCCCTTATCCTTCTCGCTTGGGCAAGAACAAAATGCTAACCAAGGAGGAATCTCAAGTGACGAGCTATATCAAGATGATTTCTCAAATGAACTTCAACATTAGCTTTCTTGAAGCACTCGTCCACATGCCCAAATTTGTTAAAGCATTTAAGGAATTGCTTAACAAGAAGGAGAAGTTGATTGAACTCGCCAACACACGCTTAAATGAAAACTGCTCTGCAGTTATTCTCAAAGAACTTCCAGAAAAGCTTGGGGATCCCGGTCGTTTTGTGTTACCTTGCGTGTTCAACAAAACTGAAGAATTTACTGCCCTTGCTGATCTCGGGGCCAGTATAAATCTGATGCCTTTGAGTGTTTGGAAAACACTATCATTGCCCGACCTCACTCCAACAAAGATGACTCTTGAACTTGCAAATCGTACTCTCGCTTACCCCGTTGGTATAGCCGAATATGTGTTCATCAATGTTGGCACATTTACTTTCCCGGTCGACTTTGTCGTTGTTGATTATGAAATGGACCCTCGTATTCCTTTAATACTTGGTCGGCCATTCTTGAGAACCGGACGAGCTCTAGTTGATGTGGCCGAAGGTGAGTTAATCTTAAGAGTCGGGGATGATGCACAAGTGTTCAAAATGGGTAAGCTTACAAGCAAATCCTATGGACGAGAATCTGTGAATATGATTAATGTGCTTGATGACTTTGTTGTCTACAACAATCCTCTATTCGACTCTTGCATCGATAATCCACTTTTTCATGATGATGTGGATGATTCTCTCCTTAATTTGGAACCTTCTCCCATTTATGATTCTCCACCGGTCTTTGATGCTTATGATGATGAGTCTAGCTCAGATTCAGATGATTATGATGACCTTACTTCTGAGTATCCCGAGCTGCCCACATATGATGATTTTGATGAGGCTGATACTCTTTCGAGCGATTCTTCACATGATGAAGATCCTCCGCCATCACTCGATCCTACTTTGGACGATTACTCATTTGAGGAAGACTTCTCTACGTTTCTTAATACTTACTTTCCTCATGAGAGTAATGCCCCTCCTTATGATTTTGAAGATTATCGTCTTGATCCTACTTTGGATTTAAAGAACATTCTTTCTAAGGAGAAGAAACCAGTCAACACCGATGTCCGCAGCACATATGATTTAACACCTCTTTGTCCCACTTCTGAGGACGAGGTTGTGCTTCTTCGCGGATCTTCTTCACACTCTGCTGAGCCTGAGTGCTATTTTCCCCTAAAGGAAAAGGTGTTCGACCGCGGTATTAAATCTTTAAGCCATCTCAGTATCCACCTGATGAAATAAAAGGAAATATCTTTGGAACTTATGGAAATTTGCTTGCACCACTTCACCCTTGCTTCCACCGTGCTCCATCGCTGCTTAAGGGAACCTTGCCTACTCTTCTTTGGCTTGCCTTGTTCGCCTTAAGCTTGTGCTTATTGATGGACGAAAACTATGTCTTTGATCCTGGTGGATATATTTCATGCTTCTTCTTATGATAATCAAGGTCGAGTCAGGCTCACGACTCGGTACTCAAAAACCAAGCGCTTCTTGGGAGGCAACCCATGCATCTATCTTTTCGCCTTCTTTATCATAAGTGTAGGGGGGACCCTTTGGTTTGCTATTTTCTCTCATCTTATAATCAGGGATTCGAGCTTCAATGATCCACTCTTGATGATTCTTGATGACCCGTGATTCCGTGTTCCCTTCTTCCCGGTTCTATCCTAAACTCTTTTCGATTCACTATTTTATATTTTCCAATATTAAAATAGGAATCTCTTTAGTTGTCTCTTCGTTAGCGAGATTTAAACAACGTGCACAATGTCCTATGTGTAGGGGAGTTTACTCCCACATGCTTAAACATTGAGGACAATGTTTATGTTAAGTGTAGGGGGGACTTCTATCGAAGTTGAAGTTAAGTGGCTCTTTTCCTTGTATTTGTCCTCATTTTAACCGGAAAATCAATTTTTCGACATTTTTCAAAATTTTTGATCTATTTTGGCCTATTAGTTTTTTTCCCTTTGTATAGTTGTTTTCTTTCCTTATTAGAATAAAAGTTTATTAAAGTGGTTTTAAATTTCAAGCGTTGTGAATCTTTTGACTCAACCCGAGTTTACTTATCTAAGTTACTCTAGCTAGTATCCTTAACATGTTTAAGTCAAGTTTTGCTAGGCTTTTAAATAAGGAGCTATAAAACGCGAAAGTCTTAACTCTCACGGGTTAAGAACAAGAACTTTTCGCAAGTTCCTATAATTGATCCTAGAGAGTCGTTTATCAAGGGAACTTTAAAATGCGATTTCTAAACTTGAAAAAGTCTAAGAATTTGCAAGATCCTATAGGCCACTCGAAAACCCAAAACTTTGATTTAATAGGCTAAGCATCCACGAGTCTCATTCCTTGAGATTTTAAACTGTGGAGAACGAGAGATGATAGAGCCAATTATAAGTTCGGTATTCTTTCGGGAACTTATGTGAGTTAATTATAAGCCTATTCTCCCATCGCTTGCTAATAAATTTATCTGCAATAAATAAGGTTGTACGATTTGAAAAGTTAGTTAGCTTCTAGCCCAAGATCGTTTAAAAGTTTCTCGGTATGGATTAGAGTTCATAGCCAAGGCATAACTTATTGAAGCGGGATGCGAAGATTGGCGAGTCCAAAAAGGCCCTAACAAGGCATGAGGGCTATATTTTGTTGCTAAAGATCCAAAGTGATGTGAAGAATCATTTAAAGAAAATCAATATGAATGATCGAGACACACGACGAAAAGCAAAATCTCTCCAAAAGTCACGAAGAAGTGTATCCGAAAAGACCCTAGCAAGGTATGAGGATAAATAGATCCAACTCATAAAAGGAGGCGGATCGTTGTATATCAAAGTCCAAAATAATGATTGGAGAAAAATGAAGAAGTCGTGGTCCAAGTATGGATCTCTCAAAACTTCAAGTGAAGAAATTCCTATTATAAAGAGAAGGCCATTATTTCATGAACGTCTCTCAAGGTTTGAAGTATGAAGTCGCTGCCAAATATCGGTCCGAGAAAGGTCACAAATCGCGAAACGAGTTATGCCAAGATATGAACTTTATGAGGTCCCGAGAAGCAGTTTTAAAAGATTTTGTCCTTTCGCTAACTATTGATTAAATCGTTCACTTTATTTTCGGAATAAATAACTATCGAAATAAGTCAAAAATGCATCCTCATGATCATTCAAGACAACAATAAAATATAAGAGATACACCTAGGAATAAGGGAGTCTAAGTGAATAATTGCCCCACATGAGTTCGTGTTAGTTTGCTAACTTATAATAACAATGATCTCGTTTTTAAGCTTGGTTTGGAGAAAGTGAAAACTTGAGGATGGTGATTATTCATGACATTTCCAAAACCCAAGGTATGCTTTTGATTTCTTTACTTTAATGTTTATAGTTTTCTATCTCTTTAATAAAGGCCACTATGGATTGATTATGATGAAAAGTGTAAACGTGCTTTGTAACTAATGCATTGCATGAGGAAATTGCAATGGTCAAGTGTAGGGGATTTGATAGGTGTGTAAACACCCATCCTTTTTACCAATTAATTACAATAATAACCGGACCAAAACGTGTATTTTATGTCAATTATGTCGGAATTATGCGTGGTTTGTGTTTATGTTGTGATTTAGGACGAAATTGTGAAAAGTGGAGAAAACACGGGCATTTACGGGCTTTTATTGAAGAAAAAGATGAAAAGACAAAGTTAAGAAGTCAAGAGTGCAAAAAGAACGGAAGTCCAAGACCAATTTTGAAGATTTATCGAAGAAAAAGTTAAAAGATGAAAGTTTACTAAAAGCCGAGGAACTCAAGTCTATTTTATTGAAGAATTAAAAGACGAGTTCAAAAGAGATCCCGAGCCACAAGTTATTAGAGTCCAAGTTTAAAGAAGATTAGAAGGAAAAAGGACTAATGGTGCAATTAATGAAGATTAAAGGCTTAAGGACCTAATGACGCAGTTAAGAAGAAATGAAGGAGGGGAGGAAGCTTCCTAATCCTCCCCTATATATAGATTAGATCTTAATTACTTTCATTTTGTTGGCTAATAGTGACAATTAGTTCTTCCACTTTTAATTACCTTGTCATTTAAATACTTGTCAAATTTAAATACTGTATTGCACCTTAATTACCATTTAATTTCAAGTAAGTTTTTCTTTTTAATTCTTGTTAATCTTTATCTTTATCTTGTTAATCTCATTCTACCTTTCTTAATCTTTGATTTTTATTGTTTATGTTCATGTTCATGTTCTTATTTTTCTTATTTTGATCAAAGTGGGTTTTGATTATTTTGATTAGTTTTGTGAGTTTAATTGTTTTGGATTGATTGTTTATGATTAATAGATGTTTATTTGTTAGATTGATTTAATCTTGTGGTTGATTTAGCTTGTTTTGATTAAATTTGTGCATTATTTGTTCCTTGTTCTTCAGTTCTTCTCTTTCTGATTTTCCCAGGTACTGATCTTTTCCAGCAACATTCCGTATCAAGTTCTTTACCCAGGAGCTCCATCCGGAATATTGGATATTCCAGATAGGGAAACATTCCGCATAGGGAAAGGTATTCCGAATAGGCACTTCATTCTGAGTAAGGGTAGATATTCCGAATAGGAATAGATATTCCGGATAGAGGTAACTTTCCGAATAGCCAATATATTCCGCATAGGAGTGTTATTCCGAGTTAGGCTCGATATTCCGAATAGGGGATTTATTCAGCATAGGGGATTTATTCCGCATAGAACACTTTATTCCGCATAGGGACTTATTCCGGGTAGATGACAATATTTCGGGTAAGGAACTATTCCGAATAGGGGATTTATTCCGCATAGCCAATCTATTCCGGATAGAAGAACTTTATTCCGAATAGGACAGTATTCCGGATAGTAGAACTTATTCCGCATAGGGCTGGTTATTCCGGGTAAGGATTATTCCGCATGGGACAGATTATTCCGAATAGGCTTATATTCCGGATAGGGAACTTATTCCGGATAGGTGAGATATTCCGAGTAAGCCTAATATTCCGAATAGGGTTTATTCCGGATAAACTGATTTTTAGGTGTCTTTTATTTTCAGTTTTATTTTCTGCTTTTTAATTTCGAGTTTTATTCTTCCCGCCTTTCTAATTAGACGCACTTTAAGTTTATTGCCTTAGATTTATTTTAGCTTTGCCTTAGTTTAAGATTTAGTTTTAGTTGCGTTTTAAGTTTGCCTTAGTTAGATTTAAGTTTGCGTTATTTACTTTTAGTGCCCTTTAATTTTAGTCAAGCTTTTACTTACTTGCACCATTTTACTTTAAATTAGTTTTAGATTTTCTTTCAAGTCATTTACTTTAATTGTTTTTGCACTTTTATTTTAAAAACTACAACGACAAACTTTTGTTTCACCAAGAACGACTGAGTCGCGCAGTAAACTCATTTTTCAATTCGAAGAGATTGGTACAACGAACGATAATTTTTAACCTGAGTAAAAGCAAGTTATCAAACAAACATTCAACATATGATATAGAGTTCAACATCATGAAAGTAACAAAAGGTTACCCTAAGTATGAATACAATAAGTAAATGGAATGAAAGAATTTAGAGCAATCCTTAAGCCTCCAATTGACAACAAGTTTCTTTGTGGTCTTTCGGGTTATGTATTTGGAAATTCGTATTTGAGATTTGAGGCAGGTTTTGGAGAGGTTTGGTGAAGATTGGTGGTGATTTAAGTATCAAGAAACACTACCAATGATAAGGATAGTGATCCTTTAGAGTTTGACAAGGTTATTTTGATGATTGGAGCTTCAAAAACGTCACTTTTTGGCACACCAATATTAAATCCGGGAATGATGTTCTTCAACAAGGTTGGCAGAGTTTCCTTCGTGAATATTGAAGTTGGTAATGAATTACCTTCAAGGGATTCAAGTCATGATGTTACAATGACCCCCAAGTGTTTTATTTATAGATGAAATTCAAGTCTTGGTCATCAATGTTTGGCTTGGAGCCAAAGAAATATACTTGGAGCCAAAGGTGTATGCTTGGAGCCAAAGTTGTTCTAGAATGCTCCAAAGAATCTTGCATGAATCTGGACACAATTTTGTCTAGACAATGATTGGTGGCAACTTCACTCATGATGGAGGCAACTTGAACTATGTTGGTGGCAAATCAACTCCCATGTGATGGTGGCAACTTCACTCTTGCTAGTGGCAAGTTGGATGTGTGTTGATGGTGGCAACTTTAATGCTGTATATATTTATTTTCTCCTTGGAAATACTTGTTCTTGCACCTGGAATTAATCTTCAAAGGCTTGTAACTTGTACACGGGTCTTGAAATTGACTAGGATTCTTCGTACTCGTACAATTCTTTACTTTTATATTGTTTTATACTCCATTCCTACAATTGGCTACACAAAGACTTGCAAACACAATTGGGCACAAATATACACAAAAGTATCATATAATTAACCAATATACATGTACGAAAGTACGGATAACGCTCCTAAAAACATGTTGGATTTGAGCGTTATCAGGGACCTGTTGTTGGTGGAGTAATTGGCATTGTTACGATAGTAATCACTACCGTTACACCTGTCTGATCCATAACGGTCATTAGTCTGACCGTGCCCCTTGTTGTTCTACTTAGTAGCCGATTAGGACCGGTCTCCACCCTTCTCCCTGAAAGATAGAATTATATAGAACAAGATATAAATAAGATGGTAACGCTTGATTTAAATGAGATGAAAATATTGATTTAAATAAGATGGTAACGCTTGATGACTAAAATATATCTCTTCTCAGGTCAAGCTGAATCCTCATAGTCACCCCTCTCATGGAGCATCTCCAAACTGCGTGTTGCATCAGCCACTTGCGACACATTGGTGAGAGTGGCACATAGCAAACGATCAGTAATCGAGGAGGTAAGAGCCCAACGGAAATGCTTCACTTGCTCCTCAGCGGTGCCAACAACAACACCCAAAAAACCAGCGAGCCTGAGGAAACGCTGCATAAATGTTGTGTTGTTATCCCCTACATTCTACTAAATACCATGGTAATCCCTCCTTAGTCGTTCTTCCTCAGCTCTAGGGAAAAACTAATTGAAGAAAAACTCCTTAAACTGCACCCAAGTCAAAGCAGTAAGCTATGCATCACCTTCATTGCTCAGCTTGTAAGCTCTCTACCATGCCAGCGCATCACCCTCAAACTTATAGCATGCCAATCTCGCCTTGAATACCCCATCACAACCCATAGCATCAAAGATCTTCTCCATGTGCGAAATCCAGTTTTCAGCATCTGACAGAAACTCAGCCTTCTATAAAGATCGAGGCTTTTGCTTGTTGAATCTCTCTGTTGATCTCAAACTCAGATCTTTAACCTTAACTTGTTTAAGGGTTGTGATAGAAAGAATAAATTCAATCTAACACTAGAGAAACTTTGCAACACAAAGTAACTAAACAAGATGCGGAATATAGTGTTTAGTACAAGCACAAATGTTTAAATCAAACGTTGAACTTTAATATATCATAGATATACGAATACCCAATAGTGGTATTAGGGTTACAAAACCTTAAAGTATGAAATGAAATGAACAGAGAAGATATATTCTACATGACAACCTAGTGAGTCCTTTTATAGCACAGGGATTTACGTACAAGATCACTACTAACAAACTAGGAAACTATCTCGGAGTAGTAACTGAAACGCGTTATAATCTCTTCAAAGTTTATCTTAGTAGCAGGGTCTTTGACTTCAGCAGGGGGACCAATGCCCTTGCCTTTGTTATTTAGCAGGGGGGAACTTACTCTAGCAGGGGAAACTCTGACCAACTAGCAGGGGGAACTAACACTCTTATATTTATTCCCAACAATCCAGAGGATTGACGGAGCTCTTGGCATTGCTTTGTTTTTCTCTCCTTTCCTATCGGCGAGTTCCGACCCTTTTGTTCGAAATTTCTTCGTTCCACTAAACTTGTGCTTAGCCTAAAGACAAGTTTCTGAATAAATGCGAGATGATGAGGGTGCTTACAAAGTTCCTGGCCAAAGTTGACTATAAATTAACCTTACCAAATCATAAGCAACAGGTGCTTTAGCATCTACAATCAAGTCAGCCTGTGCCAGCAAGGTCTCCTGAGTGAAAGGATAGTAACGATGATTAAGCAAATAAACACTTTCACCTTCCATGGCTACCTCATAAACCCCATAATTGGTAAACAACTTCCAATATAGCATATTTCCTCCATTTACTGCATCAAAGATAGGATCAAACATCTCATTCTCATACATCCTGCAGTTCCAAATCACCTAGTCCTTGTCTACATCTCCAAAGTAGGAGGGTTTGCAGCAAATGTCTTCTTCAAAAGTTTCCATAGATCATCTAAGTCCTCACTATCTAAAGTTTGAAATAGCAGATCTAACCTTAAAAATGTATGTGATGTATTGTCAGCTCTTGTAAGCTTCCACCAAGACATCCCCTTATGTTCATAAACAGTATACTCTACTATGGCATACTTCTTCCCAAACTCACTTGGTGGGATTTCATCATTCTCTTGCACAATCAACTGCTTATCTATTTCTTCATTAGAGGGATGTTGAGTTTCCTTAGTAACTATACCAACCTTTTCCATCCTTTTTAACCTTTTGGCTGCTCTTTGTGCATTGATAACAGATCTTTCAATTGCTGGAAAAGTTGCACCTGCTTGAGATGATGCAACTGCTTGGGATGATGCACCTGCTTGTGTTGTTTCCACTGTTACTCCTTTAGCCTTTCTTTTTCTGGACTCCCTAGCTTTCTGCATCATCTCATTTTGCCTCCTTAGATACTCAACCTCTTCAGGAGTGTTTACACCTATGAAGTCATCCACATTTGTCTCCTTTAGAACTGGCCTGACTGCCTTCTCTATATCCTCAAAAGTCATGTTTTTAAAGTGAGCATCAGTCCACCTCTTGTGTCTTTTGAGCATAACCTTGTAGTGTGCCAGCCTCCCCTTCTTAGACTTCAAATACTTTTCCTTCTGAATCTGACTCACCCTTCTTTCCATATATTCCTTTTGATAATTGAAAACCAAAAGATTCAGTTCATATCTGTCTTCCAAAGGAGCATTGACCAACTCCTTTTCCCATTTATCTAGAAATTCTTGAACATGAGGTACCCTTTCATCTAGTTCTCTATTCATGATTTCAACTTGTTTAAGCATTTCTTTGGGACTCATCTGTTGCATTCTCCGTTCTTGCATGTGTAGCTCTGCTTCTTGAAGTCTGAGAGCTACATGTTCATCATGTTCTTCTTGAGCCCTTAGTTGTTCAGGCGTTTGTGCTTGTACTTTCTCTTGGGCTGTTCAATCATCTTCCCATTTCCCTTGTCTTTTGGATCCACTGCTGGTTTTGCTTTGGTTGCAAGTTCTCCAATTTTTATCCCCTTCTAAGCTGGTTTCCTTTTGTTCTTCCTAACAAATGTTTGAGTAATAGGTTTAGAAGGGGAAGCACTTACAGCAGGGGGATCAAGTTTAGCAGGGGAAACTCTTGTAGAAGCAGGGGCTTCTTCTTGATTGCCCATATTCAGCAAAGCTTGAGAAATATCTTTTGTGGCACTCCCCTTATCACTTTCTTTCTCATCACTTGCCATCTTTTCTTGTCCTAGATCTTGTCAACTAGGAAATGCATACCACTGAGTAGACTCATCTGTGTGAGGAACTTCCTCCCCTTTGGAAGCATCCTCATCTGTAGAGACAATAAGCTTAGGCTTTCTCCTCCCCTCAAGTGTAGCAAGTCTGGTCTCCAAATTGTTGATAACCAGACCTTGCTTTTTGACAGTCTATACAAGTTGTGCATTTTTCTCTTGCACGCTAATGCACATATTCTTCAATTCCAAGATGGATAGTGGTTTCAGTCTGCTCTCAACTCTAGGAGGAAAATTGCTCCCCTCTTTGAGTATCACTGAGTGGGAAAGAGGACTTACTTATGGTGTCACTATCCTGCTCATCCCTTAGGGATGAGATAGTAGTGGCAGCCAAACCCCCAGTGTGCTCCAACCTTTTGGAGACTCTCCTCTCTGCTACTTTTGAAGATTCACCGGGCAAGGGAGACCTGGAAAACCTAGTTTTGGTTCTCCTTTCATGTTGTGGGTTGGCACGGGGAAGTTGACTGGCAGGGGTATCTAGAGCAGGGGCATCAGCAAGAGGGACTTGGGCTGCTCTTGGTTTGGAAGCAGCTTCTCTTCTGATCTGGTCCATCATGATTGGTGTAAAGGGAATTGCCCTTCTAGAAAATTGTTGGGTAGGTGCTGCAAGAGTTGTGAAAATTTTGGTTGTATGGGGGTTTGCTTCAAAATAGTCCTTGTCACGAATTTTACCATGTTGCCTCATATCCAATAAAATTTCAACAAACCTTGGATACATACAAAATTTTGAATGACTTGAAACATTTTTTACCATTCCTTCAAAAATCATTTGAGAAAAACAATATTTCTACATGTTGCCAAGCAAATTAGGGCAGAAGCAAGTTGACTCCCAAATTCATTAAAAGTAGTAGTTTTGGATGATAAGCATTGCAAAATAGTGTGAATTAAAAACTTCCAATGGGGTGCAAACTGGCCTTTAGCAAATTTTAATTTTTGATCAACAGAACTGTTGTACCCCAAGTTTGTAAGACCCTCAAAAAGTTCAGCCTCTTTGAAAGCAACCACCCCACCCTCATCATTCAAGACTAATTTGTCTCGAATGGAGGCAGGTGTAACCACCTTGGGATGGCCATCAACAAGGCTTTTAATTGTTACCTCTACATTCACTGTTTTAACCTTGACATTAGACCAAAAGGGCTGAATGTGTGAGTTGTAAATCCTAGGATTGATGAGAAAAGCTACCCTGAAATAACAAGATTTTAGGAAAGCAACAACATCAGTAAATTCAGCAGGCTCTTGTGATAAAAGAGCAATCTGATTATGGTTAGCAACAATTTTGAGAGTCGAGGAAGACATTTTAAGAGTAAAAAAGGTTTAAGTTTGTGAAAAGTTAGTGGGATTTGATCGAAAGAGTAAGTTAGGCCTGATGGTTAAGGGAATTGAATTTATATAGGCGAATTGAAGAGCAGTGATTGGACCAAATTTTCAAATTGCAAAAATATCAGAAATAAATCTTGATAAGAAAGTAATTTATTTGAAATAATAAAGAAAAGGTTACCAATCAGCGAAGAAAGCGCCTTAAATATCTTTTGAAAAGAATAAAATAATTCTAACCAAAATGTTAGCAAGCAGGCCCAACGGCTATAAGCAGGGCAACGGTATTGTCGGTCAACGATCAAACAAGGGAATGTTTTGCAAAGCAAGGGAAAGTTGTATTAGCAGGGGTATCAAAATTAAAAGCAAGAGAAACTTTCCTAAGGGTATTAGACTGATCCAGAGTAGATCAATGCTAAATAGCTCTGCTCTAATGCACACCCTTGTAAAAACAAGTTAGATACATAGAAACTCAAGAGTCCTCCATTCAGCAAAGTTCTAAACAGAAAGAGTTATAACATAAGCAATCCTGAACCTGGTCAACCCAAGAAAATAAGCATACCCCAGTCTCCATCCCTACCATTCCCTTACTATGGTTAGTTGGTCTTGGCAATATGCACTAAAAATCTTAATTTAGACAGCAAGTTGGTCAATAAAAATTTTTAAGTACACATTATAGTGCCTCAAGGTTTCTGAACTCTGACAAGCCTTGCAGCAAGTCTTCATTGTCTCATACCCCTACTCACCAGTGGATATGATCTAGAATCATATATGAGTATCCTAAGGATACCCTAAATCCTAAAGGTGTGACTTAACCTCCCCTGAAACATAGAGCATATACCTGATCCTCCCATAGTATAGTATGCTCCATTTGGATCTCTACATTTTTAGCCTAAAAATCACATATAACCACTTTAAAAAGAACAAATCTAACTTAAGAGAAAACCTCTTAGCAGGAGAAAATAACTTAGCAGGGGGATGAACCCCAGTAGGGGGATCTTTGCTCAAAAGCAATGGAATGAAGAATAACAAAAAAAGTGACTAACATATGTACGAAAACAACCATAAAGTAATCCTGAATATACAAGACAAATTAGACATCAATTTTTAGGGAGTGACCATTCCAATACTTGCAACCAAGTACTGAAACCTCCCCACATCAAAAGCTTTTGTCAAAAGATCAGCAACATTAAGCTCTGAATATAGTGTTTAGCACAAGAACCAATATTTAAATCAAACGTTGAACTTTAATATATCATAGATATACGAATACCCAATAGTGGTATTAGGGTTACAAAACCTTAAAGTATGAAATGAAATGAACAGAGAAGATATATTCTACATGATAACCTAGTGAGTCCTTTTATAGCACAAGGACTCACGTACAAGATCACTACCAACAAACTAGGAAACTATCTCAGAGTAGTAACTGAAACGTGTTATAATCTGTAACACCCCATTTTGGTAAATGGAATGTCACGCGTGATTATGGCGTGTCATCAAAGCATACAAGGATAAATGTATAAAACATCACATGACCATAAAGGAAATACCGGAATCAAACATCGGTACACCAAAAGTAGAACTCATCACACACAAACATAAGTACTGTAAATGAAAAGGACTAAACAATGTACATGGAAACGAGTATCAACGTATAAAGAATTGCATAAAGTAATGAAGGCTAGGAAGCTTCCAATTCATATGCACATACGCTTAAAGTCTACGAGCGTCCCTGAGTACCTGCCGTTTTAAGAACATGAAAGGAAAAACAGCTGAGCATAACCCTCAGTGCACGGATATACAAGTATAGCATGAATAGTATAAGCATATAAGCATAAAGCAGCGGAAAAGACTAAGTCTTGGATAACCTGGGAGATCGAATAAAACTAGTTTTATAGTTTGAAAAGCCTTATTTTTATCTTATAAAAACTGTTTAACATGTTTACCATTTAGCCAATATAGGTCATGAAATATCAATGTGCATGAATACTTGGAGGGGTGACCTCGTCATGCAAATTAGAGGGGTTGCCTCTAATTTTAAGTTTTTGGGTAGGAGGGATCATCTCCTTGGGAAGGATGCAAGGCACACACCACATTCACCTGAATAATCTGCTGAAAACATGTAACCTAGGGTGCACCCATACGCCCCACATGATAATAATAATAATATGGCCAAAAGCTGAAGGGACGTCATGAGCTATCACTCCGTCGTGGTGGAGTCATAACACTGGTGCCTCTAGTGTTATGGTTATGGTACCTCCATAACTAGGTGAAACTGGTCATGCATGTATATGGTTTTAGGTATCTAATTAAACATAAGCAATTCATAAACATATAAAACATATACTGGGGAAAACAGATGGTTTCATACGGGGAATCCTAATAAGAAAGAATGTCCATACTGAAAGGACGGAGAATCCGTACCTTGTGTCCAGTGAACGAAGAAGACGAACGGAAGAGAGTCCTACTTCGGTATCACTAATGCTACATAAATAATATACGTGTATAAGTATCTGATTACCGACTACGTAACTGGTTTTATATCATGTCTTAGCTTGTTTTATATGTGCATGCCATGTTTTACTGATTTAAGCTTTATACTGCGTTTATCATGTATTCTGACTATTCTGATTATGTACTACTTGTATTTCTTGTATTATTATACTTGTGTAATAATAAGTAACTTTCTAAAAATAGTAGGTTTCCTAAAATAGAAAGTTTCAAAAAATAGAAAGTTTCCAAAAATAGAATGTTTCCAAATAGAGAAAGTTTCCAAAAATAGATTTACTGCTTAAAATAGATAAGTTTCTAAAAATAGAAAGTCTCCATAAATAGATTAGCTGCCTTAGATAAATAAATTTCTAAAAACAGAAAGTTTCCATAAATAGAAATAAGTTGGATTATTAAGCTAATAATATAAGCTTAAGTGTTTACTGATTTATATTCTAATTCATGTGATTAAATAGTATAGTTTATTAATTATTTCATGTAAATTATATAAACTATAGGGTAAAGTATTTAAATAAATATATCATGATTTAATTAAATAAAGGTAAAAATACTTAGGTTAAACATGTATTAATTTATATATTAATATAACCTAAGTCGTGGAAATTAATTAATTATAAGTCATGATTTTAATAATTAATTAATTATATAGTCTAAATAAAACGATAATTACTTAGGTTAAAATCTATGTATTATTAATAATATCAGTAACCTAAGTCACGTATAAATTAAATTAATCATCTACATATTTTAATTAATTTAGTTTTATCTTGTAAAAAGAATTAACCTTGTAAAATAATGTCGTGACTGAAACCCGTGTCTTATTATTAAACGTGTCGTGAACCGTATTCGTGAACCCCGTGAACCGTACCCGTGAACCAGTCAACAAACGCACCCTTAATAGTGGATAACCGGTATAGCCGGTTGCCACTGTTTGTGTAAAACAGCCATCGGCCCACGCTGGTGGTTCCGCCTGTTTTCTCGGCTGCAACCGCTGGCTGGGCAGGGTTCCCCCTGTTGTCGTGTCTGTGGTTCCCCTGCTTACCAAATATAGCCACCGGCATAAGCCGGTGGTGGTCCTTGTTTCTCCCGAGACCAAACGCACCCCCGACTTGGTCGGGGGTTCCCTTGCTCTTGTGGCCGAGACCAACAACACCACACCGAGACCCGTAGGTCTCGGCTGTGTTCACACGAAGCACAACGAAAGCCTTGGGCTCTCGTTTTGTGTGTACCAGCCAAAACAAACACCCCTTAAACCCTAAATAATTTACCCCCATGATTTATTGACATGTTATTTACTTGTTTTTATATCCCTCATGATTTCATGTGTTCAATTAATTAAGAACATAAAAAGAAAAAGGGGTTTAAGGATTTAACGATTACGTGAAACAAAGGAGAACGATAACAATAACAATCTTGCAAGAAATCGATCACCAAAAATCAACAAATACACCCTTGGTGTGTGTTTATACCCGGCGGCCAAGGAGAACAAGAGAAGGGAAAAGATTTTAGGGTTTAGTTTATTTTCTAATTTTTGTAATTATGAAAATATCTTTTCCCCTTTTCTTGTTTTAGTAAATATTAAAATGGGCTTGGTCCTTTTCCCTGTGTCTAGCCGCGGGTAAGGGGGCCCACATGCGGTAACCCGAATGTTTTTTCGTGTCTAAAATTACACGTGTTTTCGTGTCGTATTTTACGTGATATACTTAATTATCGTTCGTGTCGTATTCTATTTATCCATAACCGTAATAAATATACGTAAATACATAATATTAAGCTCGTGATTATTTACGCTCATGATTTCATGTTCGTATGTTCGTGATTATAATTATTATTGAAATAATTATCGTGTCTTAATACGTATTAAATACTTATCGTGTAATAACACGTACGTAATACTTGTAAATCTTGTTCGTGAATCATAAACGTGCTATAAAAGGAAAGTTCTAATCATGTACGTACGATCATAAGGGTAATATTCATGGTAAAAGCATGCGGGTTTTACATAATCTCTTCCAAGTTTATCGAAGATCTTCTCAATGTGAGCCAACCAGCTTTCAGCTTCACTGGGGCTATCTGTTCTCTCGAAAGCTCGAGGGCGTAGCTTATTGAATCTCTCCAGCCATGTGACTAATGTTTCTAGAGGATGAGGATGAGGGTTAGAATGCTGGTGCTGGTTGTTGGCAGCCTGCACTTCAGCCCTGATTTCATTCCTCAACTGAGGAAGCATAGCTTGCATTGCAGCTTGGATTGCTGCATTGAGTTATTCTTGCTCGCGTGTGAGAACCATCTGACAGTATAACATAAAATACATGATTAAACTAATCAAAACATAAACTATATACATGAAAAAATCATGAGAAAAATTTTATGCAAGAAAATTTATACATGATTGCATGATGCAGTTTTATGAAAACTTTTGTATGCGTGAGAGTGAACGCCTATGGTCAGTTCACTCAAAACAAAACACATGGCGAGGGGACGCCGATGGGTCGGTCCCAAAGTTAAAAGTTTCGATAAAACACATGCGACAAAATAGGGCCAGTTAATACTTGGCTTTTACACCAAATATAAAATTTTGAAGTCCCAAGTCTTTTCGAATTGAAAACCGGTCTTAAGTGCGACTCAACTGTCTTTTGGTGAATCAAGAGAATGGTTTGGTTTGTTTTAAACTATTAGCAAGTAATTAAAGTGTCGTTGAGTAAAAAAGGAAGTTTAAAAGATTAATATTAAAATGACAAGTAAAATAAACGCATGGAAACTTAAAGGTGATAATGGAAAAGGACAAACACACTAAATAAAACTAACACTTGGAAAATTTTCTGAAAATAAAAAGTACTATAAGAAAGTAAGATCAAAAGAAACCAAAACAAGGCAAAAGAGGCCCCGATCGGAATGTTTTCCGATCGGTTGATCGGAATATGGAAAATGGAGGCCGTCGGAATCTGGGTAAATAAGGGTCCCAATCGGAAAATCCAAGTGCACCCCAATCGGAATATACCAAAGAATCACCGTCGAAATACGGGACACGAGACTACCAATCGGAATACTTGTGGGCAAATCGGAATAGGTAATAAAGCTCAATCGGAATGTGTAGCTAAGAGTACCAATCGGAATAACAAGAAAAGGTTAAGATCGGAAACGAAAGCCCTAATCCGATCATATCAATCGGAAAGTGAAGATGGAGCTGGCCAATCGGAAAAGGGTTTTAAGCCCTTTCCTAAAATCAAGGAAATCGGTTAGGGGGTGTACACGGTCGGAAAACCCAATCGAAAAGGGGTTTTAAACTCCCTTTTCCGAAAATAAAGGGAATTGGTTAAGCTAGACAATAAGCTAAGTTCAATAAGCTAATATCCACAACTTAACAATCCGAATGATTAACTGAATCAAATAAGCACTTATCAACTTATCTAACTCGAAATCAAACAACTTTTTAGATTAAACAATAAAAACATAAACTTTTTAATAAAACTTTTTAATAAGAAAAAGAAGCTAATCATAAAAATAAGCCAATAAGCACAAAAGTCTTAAAGCTTAATCAAATGAAAACTTATGAAATGATCAAAAGATTAACTTTTTAAGCACGAAATCATTAAGAACAACACGGATCTATTGATAATCGCACCAAAATCAATCTTGAATCAAAGAAAAGTAGAATGAGAATAAGGATCTTAAGCTTAAAATAGAACTTGATTAATAAAAATAGGCAATACAAAGTGTTTAATCTTGAAAGATTAAAAGAAAAAGATGAACTAGTGAGAGAAAGTTTAAGACTTTCTCTCTCTAAAACTAGAGAAAACTAAAAAGTGAAAAATTAACTAAAAACTCTAACTCCCCTCCTAATGACTATTAGTAGGGTATTTATAGGGAAGGTGGAAGGAGTGCATGTGTTGCATCTTCTTTCTTGCTTTCTTCACGTTTTCTCGACTCGACTTTAATTCTTCGTCTTTGTCGTCTCGGGATTTGAACTTGTCTTTTAATTTTCTTCTTCTATTAGACTTAAGTTCTTCGACTTCGTTAAACTTCCGTCTTTTGACTTTTTCTTTGATAAATCTTCCGAATAGGCCTTGGACTTCCGTTCTTTTTGTACTCTTGATCTTTTGACTTCGTCTTTTCCCGTTTTCTTCGATAAAAGCCCGTGAAAGCCCGTGTTTTCTTCCTTTTTAATATTTTGGTCCTAAAACACAATAAAAACACAAACCACGCATAATTCCGACTTTTACGACATAAATCACACGTTTTGGTCTTGTTATTATTGGAAATAAGTGGTAAAAGGATAAGTGTTTTCACACTTATTAAATCCCCTACACTTGACCATTGCAATGCCCTCATGCAATGCATTATTTTTAAAGCACGGTTTACATTTCCCATCATAAATAACCCACTTTGGCCTTTATTAAATACTAAGCATAAAAGATAGAAATAGGCAAAGAAATTAAAAAACTTACATTGGGTTTTGGCGGCCATGAACGTTTATCATCCTCAAGTTTCACGTTCCCCATACCAAGCTTAAAAACGAGATCATTGTTATTATAAGTTAGCAAACTATCACGAACTCATGTGGGCCAATTATTCACTTAGACTCCCTTATTTCTAGGTGTATCTCTTATATTTTATTTTTGTCGTGAATGATCACGAGGATGCATTGTTTGACTTATTTCGATAGTTATTTAGTCCGAAAATAAGGTGAACGATTTAATCAATAGTTAGCTAAAGGACCAAGTCTTTTAAAACTGCTTCTCGGGATATCAAAAAGTTCATATCTTGGCATAACTTGGTTCGCGATTTGAGACCTTTCTCGGGCCGATATTTGGCAGCGACTTCATACTTCGAATCTTCGAGAGACGTTCTTGAAATTATGGTCTTCTCTTCATAATAGGAATTTCTTCATTTGAAGTTTTTGAGAGATTCTTCATCCTTGGACCACGACCTCTTTATTTTTCTCCAATCTTTATTTTGGACTTTGATATACAACGATCTGCCTCCTTTTAGGACTTGGATCTATTTATCCTCATACCTTGTTAGGGTCTTTTCGGATAGACTTCTCCATGACTTTTGGGGAGTTTTTGCTTTTCATCGTGTCTCGATCCTTCATATTGATTTTCGATAAATGATTCTTCACATCACTTTTGGATCTTTAGCAACAAAATGTAGCCATCATGCCTTGTTAGGGCCTTTTCGGACTCGCCAATCTTCGCGCCCCGCTTCATAAGTTATGCCTTGGCTATGAACTCTCGTCATTACCGAGCAACTTTTAAACGATCTGGGGCTAGAAGCTAAGTAACCTTTTAAATCGTACAACCTTATTTATTAGCAGATTAATTTATTAACAAGCGGAGGGAGAATAGGCTCATAATTAACTCACATAAACTCACGAAAGAATGCCGAACTTATAATTGGCTCTATCATCTCTCGTTCTCCACAATTTAAAATCTCAAGGAATGAGACTCGTGGATGCTTAGCCTATTAAATCAAAGTTTTGGGTTTTCGAGTCGCCTATAGGATCTTGCAAATTCTTAGACTTTTTCAAGTTTAGAAATCGCATTTTAAAGTTCCCGTGATAAACGACTCTCTAGGATCAATTATAGGAACTTGCGAAAAGTTCTTGTTCTTAACCCGTGAGAGTTAAGACTTTCGCGTTTTATAGCTCCCTATATAAAAGCCTAGCAAAACTTGACTTAAACACGTTAAGGATACTAGCTAGAGTAAACTTAGGTAAGTAAATTCGGGTTGAGTCAAAATGTTCACGACTAAGAAAAATCTAAAACCACTTTATTGAAAATTTATTCTAGAAATGGAAAGAAACTAAACATGATAAAGGAAAATACGACTATACAACTAGGCCAAAATAGATTAAAAATTTTGAAAAATGTCGAAAAATCAAATTTTTCGGTTAAAATGAGGGCAAATTCATGGAAAAGACCACTTACTTCGATAGAAATCCCCCCTACACTTGAGATAAACATTGTCCTCAATGTTTAAGCATGTGGGAGTAAACTCCCCTACACTTATGACATTGTGCACTTTGTTTAAATCTTGCTAAGGAAAGGATAACTAAAGTGAATTCAATGTGAACATATAGAATATGAAATATTGAATCACAAGAGTTTAGGATAGAACCAGGAAGATGGAAAACACGGTATCACGGTTCGTCAAAAGTCATCAAGATGCTCTCTGAAGTTTAAATCCCTGCACAGCACAAGAAACAAGACAATACACATATGCGGGGCTCCCCCTATACTTATTATGCAAGCAGTAAAGGATAGAACACGGGTTGCCTCCCGAGAAGCGCTTGTTTTTGTTCACCAAGTCATGAGCCTGACTCGACCCAATTTTAGTTCATGGGGAACGTGGTGAGGGATGGAATCATCTCCTGAGAGATGTCCTCACCAAAGTACAGCTTCAGACGCTGGCCATTCACCTTGAAATTGGGCCCATTCGGCTGAGAAAGCTCAATGGTCCCATACGGAAAGACTTTAGCGACGGTGAATGGACCAGTCCAGCGGCTCTTCAACTTGCCAGAGAAGATCTTCAACCGATAGTTAAAGAGTAAGACGTGATCACCAACGTGGAACTCTCGGTTCTTGATTTTAGCATCGTGGATCATCTTCGTCTTCTCCTTGTAGATCAGCGAGTTCTCATAAGCTTCATTCCTCAGTTCATTTAGCTCGTTGAGTTTAACCTTGCGATGATCACCGGCTTTGATGATGTCGAAGTTATCCCACTTCAAGGCCCAGTGCGCCTTATGTTACAGCTCGATGGGTAGGTGGCAGGCTTTCCCGTACACAAGACGATAAGGTGTACAACCGATCGGGGTCTTTTAAGTAGTACGGAAAGCCCCACAGAGCATCATCTAACTTATCGGCCCACGCGGCGCGATGCTCTCCCACAGTACGCTCCAAAATTCTCTTCAAGCCACGATTGGAAATTTCGGCTTACCCATTGGTTTGGGGATGATAGGCGGTGGAAAGACGGTGATTGACACCATACTTTGCCATGACTCTTGCAAATTGATCGTTGCAAAAATGAGTCCCGCGGTCACTGATGATAGCACGAGGAACGCCAAATCGAGCGAAAAGCTGCTTCAAAAAGTTCACAACCACCCTCGCATCATTCGTAGGAAGAGCCTTAGCTTCAACCCATTTAGAGACGTAGTCGACGGCGACGAGGATGTACTTGTTCCCTTTGGATAATGGAAATGGCCCCATAAAGTCGATGCCCCATACGTCAAAGATTTCACATTCCTGTATGAAATTTTGAGGCATCTCATCCTTATGTGTGATCTTGCCTTGACGTTGGCAAGCATCACAATGCTTAACCATTTCGTGAGCGTCACGATAAATGGTGGTCCAGTAGAATCCGGAATCAAACACTTTCTTAGCGGTGTAGTTGGGACCAAAGTGACCACCGGTGGGTCCTTTGTGGCAAGCTTGGAGGATATCGAAAGCTGTCGGTCCGTCAACACATCGACGAATAATCAGATCAGCACACTGTTTGAATAGATAAGGGTCATCCCAAAAGTAAGTCTTAACATCATTCAAGAACTTCTTCTTTTGTGGGATGTTAACCCTTGGATGAGAATACCACCCGCTAAGTAGTTTGCAATGTCTGCAAACCACGGGGTGCCATCAAGATTGAGATTTATAGACATTAGAGTCTCCAGGGGGAAAGAGTCATTGATCTTTTTGTTCGGATGATCCCCCTGATGTGGATCCTCAAGTCGACTCAGATGATCCGCGGCCAGGTTTTCGGCTCCCTTCTTGTCACGAATTTCAATGTTGAATTCTTGAAGGAGCAAAACCCAGCGAAGAAGTCTTGGCTTAGAATCGTTCTTTGTCATTAAGTACTTCAACGCGGAATGGTCCGTGTATACGATGGTGGTGGATAAAACAAGATAGGGGCGAAATTTCTCAAAAGCATAGACAACAGCTAAAAGCTCTTTTTCGGTTGTCGTATAATGCAATTGAGCCCCCGTCATTGTTTTGCTAGCGTAGTGGATTGGTTGGAAGTGTTTATTCACACGTTGGCCTAAAACCGCACCAATAGCAAAGTCGCTAGCATCGCACATCAATTCAAAAGGCAGCTCCCAATTAGGGGTAACCAAGACCGGTGCCTTAGTTAGCTTATCCTTAAGAAGATTGAAGGCTTCGAGACACTCTTTAGAAAAGATAAAAGGAGTATCTTTTTCCAAGAGGTGGGTCATCGGGCGAGCGATTTTAGAGAAATCCTGAATGAATCGACGATAGAAGCCCGCATGACCCAAAAAACTTCTCACACCCTTCACGGTTGAAGGTGGAGGTAATTTGGCTATGACATCTACTTTAGCACGGTCGACTTCAAGACCGGCTTTAGAGATTTTGTGTCCTAGCACAATGCCTTCTTTTACCATAAAATGGCATTTTTCCCAATTCAGAACAAGGCGAGTGTCTTTGCACCGCTTAAGCATACGTTCCAAATTGGCAAGGCAAGAAGAGAAGGAATCCCCAAAGACCGAGAAATCATCCATGAAGACTTCCATGGTTTGCTCAACCATGTCATGGAAGATAGCCAACATGCACCTTTGGAAAGTCCCGGGGGCATTGCATAAGCCAAAATGCATTCTTTTATAAGCAAATGTGCCGTAGGGACAAGTGAATGTTGTCTTCTCTTGATCTTGGGGATCGATGGGTATTTGAAAATAACCCGAGAAACCATCAAGAAAGCAGTAATATTCATTACCCGCTAAACGTTCAAGCATTTGGTCCATAAAAGGTAGAGGGAAATGATCCTTTCTCGTAGCATCATTGAGTTTGCGGTAGTCTATACAAACTCTCCACCCAGTAACGAGACGGGTAGGAATTAACTCGTTGTTTGCATTGGGCACAACGGTGATTCCGCCCTTCTTAGGCACACAATGGACTGGACTAACCCATGGTGAATCCGAAATAGGGTAAATCATACCCGCATCAAGAAGTTTGATAACCTCTTTTTTGATGACTTCATGTATTTGAGGATTCACCCTTCGTTGACTTTGAATTGTGGGCTTAAAGTCGTCCTCCATGAGAATTTTATGTGTGCAGAAGTGAGGATCAATTCCGCGGATGTCGGAGATTTTCCAAGCGATAGCTCTTTTATGCTTCTTCAACACAGCGACAAGTCGGGCTTTTTCGTCTTCTTTCAGATCCTTTGCGATGATGACCGGTAGCTTCTCGTCGTCTTCCAGAAAAACGTACTCAAGATGAGGAGGTAGGTCCTTAAGCTCAAGAGTAGGAGGATTCTCAATAGATGGTGACACTAACAATGGATCATCATTAGTCACCTCTTTAGGAGCAGGAGGAGACAACGGGTCCTCATTGAGAAGTCGCTCAATAGTACGAATATCTTCATCCCAATTGGTGGACAAATTATCATACTTAATATCGAGAGGACCCAAGCTAGCTTCGAAATCATCCAAGTCACTTTCTCCAAAAGGAGTCAATGCTGGAGCAATTGAGGCAACGGTCTCAACATTGGGTGGAGAAGAAGGAGTACTTTTGCAAGCATCATGAAAATATTCTTCACAAGCCTCATCGAGAACATCAATAGCATTAACGCTCTCATATGAATAAGGTTGCTTAGAAATCTTACCCATGTTGAAGACAATTTTATCGTCACCAACTCTCATGATTATTTCGCCCGCGGCTACATCAATGAGAGTGCGACCGGTCCTCAGAAAGGGACGTCCAACGATTAATGGAACACGGGGATCCATCTCGTAGTCAACGACAACAAAATCCACCGGGAAGGTGAATTTGTCGACGCCAACAAAGACATCTTCGGCTATCCCCACTGGATAAGCAACCGTACCGTTGGCTAATTCCAAAGTCATTTTAGTGGGGACTAGCTCGGGGAGAGATAATTGCTTCCAAACACTTAAAGGCATTAACTTTATACTGGCACCTAGATCGGCTAGGGCCATGCAATTCTCTACTCCCGGGAAGTTGCAAGGAATCAAGAAGTGACCCGGATCACCAAGTTTGGTGGGCAATTGCCTTAAGAGCACTGCGGAGCAATTCTCATTAAGGTGGGTCTGAGCAATATCAAGAAGCTTTTCTTTATCACTTAAAAGATCTTTAAACATTTTAGCGTATTTGGGCATGTGAGCGAGAGCCTCGGCAAAGGAGATGTTAAAATTCAGTTGTTTAAACATTTTAAGAAAGTTTGAAACTTGAATATCATCCTTGCTCTTTTGCTTCTCTTTCCTCAACCTTGAAGGATAAGGTATATTGGATGAAGAAGAAGGCTTTAAGGGGATAGGATCACTCACAACCACGGGTGGTGGGGAAATGGGGATAGAAGGTGGAGGAGGTGGGGAAAGTTGCTCTCTTTCCTTGTTCACAATCACGGGTAGAGGTGTAGGAAGCTCGGGTTCCATATAACCTTTTCCACTTCGAGTGGTGATTGCTTTCATCTCCCCTCTTGGATTCGCAACGGTATTACTCGGAAGAGTACCCGAAGAAGAGGGTTGATTACTTTGGATGAGCGAACCAATCATATCACGAAGGTGAAGAGCTTGATTGTTAAAAGAGTTTTGCATGTTTGCATTAATATCATTGCTGTGTTTGGCCATGTCATTCCTTAGATCGGCTCGAATATCGCTCCCTTGTTTCACCATGTCATTCTTCAAGTTGACAAACTGACTCTAAAGATTCGTCACCATCTCACGATTAGTCTTCATGAACGTCTCGACGTCTTGGTCTACGGCCATCGGTTGATTGAGAGGTGGAGCTTGAGAATTTCCTTGAGTTGGGTATGGGTTTCTTTGGGATTGATATTGATTTTGAGCACGAGGTTGGGATTGGTTGTTTTGGTTGTAGCTTTGTTGTTGATTTAGGTTTGCAGGAGGGAAACCAGGAGGAGCAAGATAATTGTTGGAACGATAACTTAGCAAGCCACGGTCTCCTTGAGGGCGGGCTTGATAACCTCCCGTGGGATAAGTGCTGTAAGCTGCGTTAACGTTTTCTGAATAATTGCCTTGGGTAGAAGGACAATCATTATAAGAGTGAGGGCCACCACATGTGTCACAAGAAATAGCAACGGCTTTAGCTTGTTGAAAGTGGTTTGTGGCCATGGCCATGAAATTCTTGTTCATTTCAGCGAGTTGTCGAGAAATTTCAGACATTTCAGGATTGGAGGTAGTAGAAGAAACATTGACTCTCGAGTTAGATCTTGAGGATGCGGATGAATCCCAATTCTTGTGGTGAGTAGTCATGTTTTCGATCAACTCTCGGCACTCCTCCGGTCTCCTTTTCATAAAAGTACCACCAGCGGCGGAATTGATCGTGTCACGATCACGAAAAGTGAGACCATTGTAAAAGGTGTCAATGAGAGTGACGGGGAGCATATTGTGATTAGGACAGCGGTCGATCAAATCATTGTAGCGTTCCCAAGCATCGAAAAGCGATTCATCATTCTCTTGCATAAATCCACTAATTTGGTTACGAAGGCTATTGACCATAGATGGGGGAAAGTAGCGCGATAAAAAGCGTTGAGTCATGTCGTTCCACGTATGAATAGAATTCTTAGGAAGACGGTCAAACCATTTTTCGGCGTGGTGAGAAAGCGAGTGTGGAAAGAGTTGAAGGCGAAGGTCATCCATAGAAACACCGGAGCACTTCATGCTTTGGGTCATGGTAATGAATTTGTCGAGGTGTTTGTTGGCATCATCATCCGGAATTCCACGAAACGGGTTCGTTTGCACTTGCTGGATCATGTGATGCTTCAACGAAAACTCCTGAGCTGTGACGTGCATTGGCGCAATCGGGCCTCCGCGTCCATTCATGGTGGGTTGGCACAATTCCTCCATGGTTCGTAAATCAGGTAGAAGGACATTGTTATTGTTGTTGTTATTGTTATTCAAATTGTGTTGAGGTGGGTGATTATTGTTGTTATTAACACCAGCCATATCTAAATCTTCAAGAGTCTCGGGCTCAGAATAGTTGGAAGATCTAGTACGCATACACCTGCAGAAGAAAAATATACACAACGAATATCTATATAATCTTTTTGGTTTTTATAGGTTTTTTTTTGTTTTTGTATTTTTGAAGAGTTTTATATTTTTTATGGATTTTTGGAAATTTTTATAGCAATGAAAATAACGTTCAAAGAACGGATCCCAAAATTCAATTCGTCTCTCACTAGAAACCGTTTATCTTAACGAAAAGAGCCGTCAGCGGCGCCATTTAATACTTGGCTTTTACACCAAATATAAAATTTTGAAGTCCCAAGTCTTTTCGAATTGAAAACCGGTCTTAAGTGCGACTCAATTGTCTTTTGGTGAATCAAGAGAACGGTTTGGTTTGTTTTAAACTATTAGCAAGTAATTAAAGTGTCGTTGAGTAAAAAAGTAAGTTTAAAAGATTAATATTAAAATGACAAGTAAAATAAACGCATGGAAACTTAAAGGTGATAATGGAAAAGGACAAACACACTAAATAAAACTAACACTTGGAAAATTTTCTGAAAATAAAAATTACTATAAGAAAGTAAGATCGAAAGAAACAAAAACAAGGCAAAAGAGGCCCCGATCGGAATGTTTTCCGATCGGTTGATCGGAATATGGAAAATGGAGGCCGTCGGAATCTGGGTAAATAAGGGTCCCAATCGGAAAATCCAAGTGCACCCCAATCGGAATATACCAAAGAATCACCGTCGGAATACAGGACACGAGACTACCAATCGGAATACTTGTGGGAAAATCGGAATAGGTAATAAAGCTCAATCGGAATGTGTAGCTAAGAGTACCAATCGGAATAACAAGAAAAGGTTCATATCGGAAACGAAAGCCCTAATCTGATCATATCAATCGGAAAGTGAAGATGGAGCTGGCCAATCGGAAAAGGGTTTTAAGCCCTTTCCTAAAATCAAGGAAATCGGTTAGGGGGTGTACACGGTCGGAAAACCCAATCGGAAAGGGGTTTTAAACTCCCTTTTCCGAAAATAAAGGGAATTGGTTAAGCTAGACAATAAGCTAAGTTCAATAAGCTAATATCCACAACTTAACAATCCGAATGATTAACCGAATCAAATAAGCACTTATCAACTTATCTAACTCGAAATCAAACAACTTTTTAGATTAAACAATAAAAACATAAACTTTTTAATAGAACTTTTTAATAAGAAAAATAAGCTAATCATAAAAATAAGCCAATAAGCACAAAAGTCTTAAAGCTTAATCAAATGAAAACTTATGAAATGATCAAAAGATTAACTTTTTAAGCACGAAATCATTAAGAACAACACGGATCTATTGATAATCGCACCAAAATCAATCTTGAATCAAAGAAAAGTAGAATGAGAATAAGGATCTTAAGCTTAAAATAGAACTTGATTAATAAAAATAGGCAATACAAAGTGTTTAATCTTGAAAGATTAAAAGAAAAAGATGAACTAGTGAGAGAAAGTTTAAGACTTTCTCTCTCTAAAACTAGAAAAAAATAAAAAGTGAAAAATTAACTAAAAACTCTAACTCCCCTCCTAATGACTATTAGGAGGGTATTTATAGGGAAGGTGGAAGGAGTGCATGTGTTGCATCTTCTTTCTTGCTTTCTTCACGTTTTCTCGACTCGACTTTAATTCTTCGTCTTTGTCGTCTCGGGATTTGAACTTGTCTTTTAATTTTCTTCTTCTATTAGACTTAAGTTCTTCGACTTCGTTAAACTTCCGTCTTTTGACTTTTTCTTCGATAAATCTTCAGAATAGGCCCTGGACTTCCGTTCTTTTTGTACTCTTGATCTTTTAACTTCGTCTTTTCCCGTTTTCTTCGATAAAAGCCCGTGAAAGCCCGTGTTTTCTTCCTTTTTAATATTTTGGTCCTAAAACACAAACCACGCATAATTCCGACTTTTACGACATAAATCACACGTTTTGGTCTTGTTATTATTGGAAATAAGTGGTAAAAGGATAAGTGTTTACACACTTATTACCAGTCCTGTACCAACAATTACTTAGTCATAAACCTGCGACAATGACATATATATGTATGCATGAAAATGATGAATGCATGAAAACCGACTGTCAGTTCTAGGAAGACCATAGTGACTACCCACTAATCACAGGTCGTGTTTTCAGAGCCTACAGGTCGAAGCCTTGGCTCTGATACCATAATTGTAACACCCCATTGAATGTCATGCGTGATTATGGCTTGTCATCAAAGCATACAAGGATAAATGTATAAAACATTACATGACCATAAAGGAAATACCGGAATCAAACATCGGTACCCCAAAAGTAGAACTCATCACACACAAACATAAGTACTGTAAATGAAAAGGACTAAACAATGTCCATGGAAACGAGCATCAAAGTATAAACAAATGCATAAAGTAATGAAGGCTAGGAAGCTTCCAATCCATATGCACGTACGCTTAAAGTCTACGAGCGTCCCTGAGTACCTGCCGTTTCAAGAACATGAAAGGAAAAACAGCTGAGCATAATGCTCAGTGCACGGATATACAAGTATAGCATGAATGGTATAAGCATATAAGCATAAAACACCAGAGAAGACTAAGTCCTTGATAACCTGGTAGATCTTAATAAAACTGGTTTTATAGTTTGAAAAGCCTTATGTTTATCTTATAAAAACTGTTTAACATGTTTACCATTTAGCCAATATAGTTCATGAAATATCAACGTGCATGAATACTTGGAGGGGTGACCTCGTCATGCAAATTAGAGGGGCTGCCTAATTTAATATAAGTTTTTGGGTAGGAGGGATCAACTCCTTGTGAAGGATGCAAGGCACACACCACATTCACCTGAATAATCTACTGAAAACATGTAACCTAGGATGCACCCATACGCCCCACATGATAATAATAATATGGCCAAAAGCTGAAGGGACGCCACGAGCTATCACTCCGTCGTGGTGGGGTCATAACACTGGTGCCTCTAGTGTTATGGTTATGGTACCTCCATAACTAGGTGAAACTAGTCATGCATGTATATGGCTTTAGGTATCTAATTAAACAAAAGCAATTCATAAACATATAAAACATATACTGGGGAAAATAGTTGGTTGCATACGGGGAATCCTAATAAAGAAGAATGTCCATACTGAAAGGACGGAGAATCCGTACCTTGTGTCCAGTGAACGAAGAAGACGAACAGAAGAGAGTCCTACTTAGGTATCACTAATGCTACATAAATAATATACGTGTATAAGTATCTGATTACCGAGTACGTAACTGGTTTTATATCATGTCTTAGCTTATTTTATATGTTCATGTCATGTTTTACTGATTTAAGCTTTATACTGTGTTTATCATGTATTCTGTCTATTCTGATTAACTACTACTTGTATTTCTTGTATTATTATACTTGTTGTGTAGTAATAAGTAGCTTTCTAAAAATAGCAGGTTTCCTAAAATAGAAAGTTTTCAAAAATAGAAAGTTTCCAAAAATAGATTTACTGCTTAAAATAGATAAGTTTCTAAAAATAGAAAGTTTCCATAAATAGATTAGCTACCTTAATTAAATAAGTTTCTAAAAATAGAAAGTTTCCATAAATATAATTAAGCTGGATTATTAAGCTAATAATATAAGCTTAAGTGTTTACTGATTTATATTCTAAGTCATGTGATTAAATAGTATAGTTTATTAATTATTTTATGTAAATTAAATAAACTATAGGTTAAAGTATTTAATTAAATATATCATGATTTAATTAAATAAAGGTAAAAATACTTAGGTTAAACATGTATTAATTTATATATTAATATAACCTAGGTCGTGGAAATTAATTAATTATAAGTCATGATTTTAATAATTAATTAATTATATAGTCTAAATAAAACGGTAATTACTTAGGTTAAAATCTATGTATTATTAATAATATCAATAACCTAAGTCACGTATAAATTAAATTAATTATGTACATGTTTTAATTAATTTAATCTAATCTTGTAAAAATAATTAACCTTGTAAAATAATGTCGTGACTGAAACCCGTGTCTTATTAGTAAACATAGCCGGTTGCCACTGTTTGTGTAAAACATCCACCGGCCCACGCCGGTGGTTCCCCCTGTTTTCTCGGCTGCAGCCGCCGGCTGGGCAGGGTTCCCCGTGTCGTCGCGGCTGTGGTTCCCCCTGCTTACCAAATATAGCCACCGGCATAAGCCGGTAGTTGTCCTTGTTTCTGCAGAGACCCAACCGAGACCAAACGCACCCCCCGACATGGTCGGGGGTTCCCTTGCTCTTGCGGCCGAGACCAACAACACCACATCGAGACCCGTAGGTCTCGGCTGTGTTCACACGAAGCACACCGAGAGCCTTGGGCTCTCGGTTTGTGTGTACCGGCCGAAACGAGCACACCTTAAACCCTAAATAATTTACCCCCATGATTTATTAACATGTTATTTACTTGTTTTTATATCCCTCATGATTTCATGTGTTCAATTAACTAAAACATAAAAAGAAAAGAGGTTGAAGGATTTATTGATTACGTGAAACAAAGGAGAACGATAACAATAACAATCTTGCAAGAAATCGATCACCAAAAATCAACAAACACAGCCTTGGTGTGTGTTTGTGCCCGGCGGCCAAGGAGAACAAGAGAAGAGAAAAGATTTTAGGGTTTAATTTATTTTCTAATTTTAGTAATTATGAAAATATTTTTCCCCTTTTCTTGTTTTAGTAAAATTAAAATGGGCTTGGCCCTTTTCCTTGTGTCTAGCCGCGGGTAAGGGGGCATGGGGTAACCCGAATGTTTTTCCGTGTTTAAATTATACGTGTTTTCGTGTCGTGTTTTACGTGATATAATTAGTTATCGTTCGTGTCATATTATATTTATTCATAACCGTAAAAAATATACGTAAATACGTAATATTAAGCTCGTGATTATTACGCTCATGATTTCATGTTCGTATGTTCGTGATTATAATTATTATTGAAATAATTATCGTGTCTTAATACGTATTAAATACTTATCGTGTAATAACACGTACGTAATACTTGTAAATCTTGTTCGTGAATCGTAAACGTGCTGTAAAAGGAAAGTTATAATCATGTACGTACGATCATAAGGGTACTATTCATGGTAAAAGCATGCGGGTTTTACATAATCTCTTCCAATTTTATCTTAGTAGCAGGTTCTTTGACTTCAACATGGGGACCAATCCCCCTGCCTTTGTTATTTAGTAGGGGGAACTTACTCTAGCAGGGGAAACTCTGACCAACTAGCAGGGGGAACTAACACTCTTATATTTATTCCCAACACTCTCCAGCCATGTGTGGAGTGTGACTGGTGGAGGAAGAGGAGGAGGATTGTTCTGATTCTGATTCGGTATAGCCGGATATTCAGCCCGAATAAGATTTCAGATCTGAGGAAGCATAGCTTGCAAAGCTGAATTGACAGTTGCAGCAAGTTCCTCGTTGGTGCGTGTGTTAAGCATCTGGCATTTTCAAAGAGGAAATAACATGATTAATCTGTTAGAAACATAAAATAAACATACGAGATGCATGGAAGAATATATGAAGGCATAGCCAACGAAAGCAACCATTGGCAAAGGTGGACAACTATGGTTCAGGCCACGAAATAAAATTTGAAGAAAACCACATGCGACTAACTATGGCTGATCCTGTATCAACCCTTACTCAGTCAAAAACTTAAAGAAAACAACATACATGAAATAAAATTTACTGTCAGTTTAGGAAGATCCTAATGACTGCCCACTAGTCACAGGTCAAATTTTAGAGCCTACAGGTCAAAACCTTGGCTCTGATACCATAATTGTAACACCCAACTTTCATAAGCGGGCCGTTACATGATAATTATGGCGTGTCATCAAAGCATACAAGGTAAATGTCTTAAAAACATAATGAACATAGCTGAAACTAGAAACAAACATCATTCCTAAACATAAGCTCACACACAATGCATACATAAAGAATATAGAATAAGGACTAAACAATGTCCAACAAGCAGAAGTATATAAATGCTTTAAAAAAAATGAAGTCAAATAAGCCTCCATCCTAATGCACGTACTGTTGATTGCTTAACTCTGCCCTTTAATACATGTCGTATGGGAACATGAAAAGAAAATACGACTAAGCAATACGCTCAATGCACGGAAATATGGCAATGATATAAATAACATAAACATAAGTAAAGTATGAAAATGAAAGTACAGCGAAATAATGTAAGTCCTAGAAAACCTGAAGTATATTTTATAAACTTGTTTATATTTGAAAAGACTTATGTTTATTTCATGAAATCTGTATTTTAAATACCCAAGAGCCCATATAGGTCATGAAGGTATCAACGTGCATGAATACATAGAGGGGTGACATCGTCATACAATAAGAGGGGTTGCCTCTAATTATAATAGTTTGGGTGGAGGGATCCGCTACATGTAACGGATGTAGAGCACACATCACAGTTTCCATGTAATCTGCTAAACATGTACTAGGATGCACTCATTCGCCCCACATGATAATAATATAAATGGCCAATAACTTAAAGGGACGCCACGTGTAATCACTCTCGTCATGGAAGAGTCATAACACCGGTGCCTCAAGTGTTATAGTTATGGTATCTCCATAACTAGGTAAAACGTGGAATGCATGTATATAGCTCAGGCAGTTTAAAATGCTAACATAGTAATTACTAAAATTTAACGTAAACTACTGGGGAAAATAGATGGCTGCAAACAGGAAATCCTAAATATATGAAGAGAATGTCCTTACTAAAGGACGGAATATCCGTACCTTATGTCGAGTAATGAAAATGAAGATGAACGTGGAAGAACTACTACGACTTCACAAGTGCTACATAATAAAGGGACATGAATGAGTTGTTTGTTTAACGTATACTTACTGATTATTAGTTTACTTGACGTGTTCTTAACTTGTTTTACTTGTTCTTGTGTTATTTTACATGTTCTTGACTTGTTTTACTGTTTCATGTTTTATCATGTGTTTTTTAGTGTTTCATGTGTTCTTGATTAGTGTATTTCATGTTTTATGTGTTATTGTACTTGTTGTTTCATAATGAGTAACTTTCTAAAAATAGCAAGTTTCTATATATAGTAACTTTACAAAAATAGCAGGTTTCCATACATAGTAACTTTCTAAAAATAGCAAGTTTCCATAAATAGTAAGTTTCCAAAAATAGAAAGTTTACATAAATAGTATGTTTCTATATTTATCATGTTTCCATAGATGGCAATAAGCTTATTAAATAAGTATATGATATAAGCTATATTTTATAAGCCATGATTATTAAATGTAATAATATAGTAAAGTTTATTAATAACAAATACTTTAGTCTTAACATAATGATTATTAAATAATAATATAATATATGATTTAATAAATAATTATTAATTAATAATATAACATGATTCTATTAATTATACTTTACCTTAACTGGTTATTTTATAATTAAATTAAAGTATGTTATTAATTTAATTAAACTTTGGTTAAAATGAAATAAATTAATTAAGCTAAGTTCTTTATTAATTAAATGTAACATGAACTTATGCCATGAATAGTTATTGTAATAATTATTATAACATATAGTTATTAAATAAATGGCCATGTTTTTATGTCATGATAATTATATTAAATAATTATATCATAAGTCTTTGTTTTAATTAATTTAATTATACATGAATTATTTAATATAATTAAATAATTAAATAAAACATAAAAGTATTTTAGCAAAATTAACCAAACACACCCTTTGTGTGTTTCGGTTCTACCCGAGCCCCAAACAACGGCCACACCGAGAACATGAGGTCTCGTCTTCGCCTTGAACCCTACGCAACACCACAGCCGAATGGCTGTGGCTTGCCACTACTGGACCAACGCAGCCCTTGGCTTCTTGTTGGTTCCCCCAGCGTGCACCAATCTCCCACTGGGAGGCATGCGCTCTCGGTTTTCCCACTGTTCGAACCAAACAGCCCCCGCTGGGGGTGTTTGGTGTTAAGGCTGGTAGAACAAAGGAGCCACCGCCCCTATTAAGGGAGCGGCTGGCTGAGAAGATCCACCACCGAGAGTCTCTTGACTCTTGGTTTGCGTGACAACCGAACCACAACCAACCTAATCAGAATCCTTCCATGTTTTTAACCTTTTAATCACATGTTTTATTAATTGGTTTTAAGCACCATGAACAAAAGAAAATAAAATAAAAAGATTAAAGATTTAAGTTATACCGAATGCGTGTATTGATTAAGGATTAAGAACCATGAATAATATCCGTAAATTAATAAAGATCAACAACCAATTCCTCCTTGTGTTCTTGTGTGTGTCGCGGCCAAGAGAGAGAGACAAGGGAGATTTAGGGTTTTTTTATTTTTCCTATAAAGTGAACTATGAAAAATCCTTGGGTGTTTTGTTTACTAATTACCTTGGGTTAATGGGCCGGGCCAAAGCCCTTTTTGTTCTCTCCTTTTACCGTCCACACACACCCCTTCATATATATTTGTTTTGTTTTTCAAACTTATATAAATTATCATGTGTGTTCATGTTTTAGTGTCATGTTTTATTTCTTGTTGTGTTTTTAAGTATTATACGTAAATACTTACCGTGAGTTAATATTAATAATAACATAAGTAATACTTTTCGTAATTAGTTAATCTACGTAATACTTACATTAAATGTTCATGATACGTGTCATATATGAATTAATCATAAAGTTTTAATTTATCCGTGTTTTCATGCATTTAATGTTCTAAGGTATTTTATGTGGGTTTTACAGCTAGTGTGCGGGAATTTTGAGAAGCTCGTTTAGGTGAGTTTCATAGTCCCAGATTCTTGAGTTTTATAAATGATTCTTTATTTCTAGATGGGATACAAGAGACACTCTAATGATTTTCCTATGTATAGTTGTGATGGTTTTTAATGGTTTGTGTTGGACAATGTGTGTTTACTTATGTGTTACTTGCTATGTGAATATTGATTGTGTTGTATTTTAGATTGAGGAACATGTACTATCTTAGTGAATATTGGTAAGGCGGGTAGCCTTGTATGGGTACATAGATGTACGGGTGTCTATGGGACCAGTTGTGATTGGTAAGGCAGGTAGCCTTGGTTGGTTTGGTACATAGATGTATGGGCGTCTATGGGATCAGTTGTGGTTGGTAAGGCAGGTGGCATTGGTTGGTTTGGATTGTGTGATCTTGATTACTAGTTGGTTAATGCATATTGTAGCACCTTGTCCATATGTGTAATGATTTAGGGTTATGATTTCACATCTTAAAACTTTATGGTTGTGTTGGTTATATGAGTCTAAACCTATGACTCTCACCAACTTTATGTTGACATGTTTAGTGTCTCTTTTAGGTGAGAATGTGGTGAAGGTAGAGAACAGAATTGGCTAGGATTTGGAGATGCCTAGGACTGCATATGGAGGAACCTCTTTCCTCTTTGATTTCCTTTTTGTTTTGGATTTTGAATAAGTGCTTGTATGACATCTATATGTGTTAGTTTGTTTTTCTTAGGTAAGAGGCAGGACTTGTTATCTACTTACCTAGACCCCTGCATTGTTTTGAGATATTGTCATGACATTGTGTTGCCTTGAATGACATTTTTGCATTTAGTTTTCTCTATAGAGACACCGTTTGTTGTGATGATATCCATAGTTCGCACCCCGTGTTTTCGCCATGACAGGGTGTGACAGAATGGTATCAAAGACAATGGTTATAGAGAATTACGTTTCCTAGCCTAGTCTATACCTTAAGGGTTCATGCATATAGACGTCATAGGAGTATGTGTGTATTAATTTATTTGATGTTCTTTTGGATATTGTTGATCCGTATTTATGATGACTTGTTTCGAATTTTAGACTAGTATGGATTGAACCATAGTCGTCCATATCTAGTCATATGTTTCTTTCTTTTCGAATTTTAGACTAGTATGGATTGAACCATAGTCGTCCATACTTAGTCACATGTTTATTTCTTTTCGAAATTTAGACTAGTGTGGGTTGAACCATAGTCGTCCACACTAGTCATTGTTGGATTTTTCTTTGTGACCTAGGAACCCTCATGTAGATGTATAGAGGAATTTTGTGTGGTGTGTACGTAAATGCTTATATTTTATATGTGCTCGAATTCTCTGTAAGTCGCTTAATTCTTCATTATTTTCTTTGATATGTATATAATAGTATGTATTGGTTTTCCCTTATTTATTTGGTACCTAATATAAAGCATGCGTTGTTATCATTGATGACTTAATGTGAATGATTTACATTTCAAATTTTGATTTCTCGTTTTTCTTTCTATCATTTTGGAGATATTTTTTCCCTAGCATAAATGATATTTTTAATAGATCTATATTTGAGTTATATGGTGGTTGCTTTGTGGTTTGTTGGTTGAATTATATGTTATGTGATGCATGATGTGTTAATATCAAGAAATGTCGTCATAGGAGGGAGTACATACGTGAAAGGGGACATATATAATTATGGTGGACAACGTATTTATATATGTGCCACAACACAAGTGAACTTGCAAGTATGAATACCTGGATTGCTTTTGATTCCATGGTTGATTGACTTTGATGGTACGTATACACACACACACACACACACACACACACACACACACACACACACACATATATATATATATATATATATATATATATATATATATATATATATATATATATATATATATATATATATATATATATATATATATATATATATATATATATATATATATATATATATATATATATATATATATATGTTGGATTATGTAGGGAGGTGTTATGCATTGTTGTTTAGATAGTAAGTTTCTTCCTTATCTAAATATCTTAGTGGATATCGTGAATACCTATCGGGGCTGTCATGGAGATTTTTAAGTTGGTTCGTTAATCTGTTGTTCGCTGAGATACTCAACTCATAATGTTTTGTCGAGTCTTTATATCCCGTGTTTGTTTTCAGATGGTATTTTGGTATTAGAATCCTTAGAATGTTTTGAAGTTCTTTTGGGATAATGATGTCCTTGTTTTGAGTCTCACGACTCTTCCAAATGATAACCTATCGAAAACCTACTTTGTAATAAGAATAGAGATAAAATGATTTTCTATGGGTACTCGATGAAATAAGGATTAAGTAGCAAATTTTTTTCTTAAAATAAGATTTAAAATAAATTTTTTAATATCTATGATCAACACTGGTTTATTATAGTTTTGAGAGACCATCTTTAAAATAAGGTAAAATTTAAAATAAAAACAATAACTTCTACTTAAATATTTTATACGTGTAAGTTTAATTGATTTACATCAGTTATAATTATTTATGAATGCAAGTGACGAGATGACATTTATACATGATCTCATCGTTCTTTTCGGGATTTAAATGCATAAAATGTCATAAAAATACCATATATATCCAAGTTTGAAGAATTGACAAGATTAGCCCTTCAACAATTCCAAAATGTCAAGAATCGTCCTTCATAAAGTCCAAGACCCAAAGAATCCCTTGAAGTTCAAGAATATTACACTTCTAGTCCTTTTAAAATGGATTAAATATCAAAAGGACTGAAGTTGTAAATATACCAAAGTGTTAAAAGCCCTAAAACCTTGTTTAGAAACTTTTTGTGGCCAAAGTGTGAAATCAGAAAGTTATTTAATAAAGGGAAACGAGTTTGCTAAGGAAAGAAACTTGTTATACACTTTCTACCAAATGCTAAGGGTTTAAGTTGCCAAGTTCAAACATTCAAACCACAAACACGCGCCAAACACCTCCTCCCCATCTTTTTCGGATCAAACTTACCACTATTCACCCTTCTTCACCCCCAGAACTTACTCCACTTAAACAAAGGGTAAAATAAAATTACCCAGGCACACGCTTAATTCACACACACACGAACTCATCCCACACCAAAATTCCCAATCCCCACTCACCAAAGGGCCCCACCATTCAAACCCGTCTACCAATCATGTGACACCCTCCTCTCCAAGAAAAGCCACGTGTCCAAATCAAAGACTCACACTCATTACTTGGCCCCAAAGCTAAAATGAACATTCGGAATCAAATTTGACAGCTCACAACATCAAAACACGCCTCAAGCACTCAATGGCATTCTAGGGATTTTCTAGCTAGGGTTTTCATGTATTTTGCATCTAGAATCGTCTATTGTTGCCTATAAAAGGACCCCCAACCTGTGGTGAGGCCTTTGTTCCAGATTTTAGCTATTTTCTTTGTAATTCCTTTTTATGAAATAAAATTTGAATTTCTGAAAACATTGAATTCTCTTTTGTGATTTATAAAAGTTTGGTGTTTGAATAGCTAAGATCTGAGTTCCACATACATGTTTGGTTGATTTTGAGAAAAGGTTTTAAGGTTTAAAACACTTGTTTTCAAAATCAAAGGATAATCTATTTGGCTTACTTTTGTGTTTGTTCTTCTTAGCAGCTTGTGGAAGCTGGTGCTTGTTCTTGCTAGCACCTCAGCTCAAACATTCCAAAGTGTGGATGTATATTTTGGAGGTTTGCATCTGTTATCTCTTTTACTTTTCAGAAAATATTGCATGATTTATCTGATTTTGGATTTTGGTCTGTGAATCTATGGATTTATGGTTGATCTGTGTTACTGAGTTTGGATTATTCTTGTTAGGGTTGGTTAGATCTTGATTTAAAGGTTAAAACACAACAATCCTTTGAAAATCTGAGAAATCATATTCCAAAGGGGTGTTTGGGTTAACTGATTTATCAAGATTCAAGGCAAACTTTGTGGTTATTTGTTGTTCCTTTCTATTGGTACTTGTTTGTCTGGTGCAAGTGGTCTGTTATCTGCAAGTTTTGAGGGTCTAAACGCCTAAATCAATCAAAGGTTTATAAAATCTGTTTTACTTGGGTATTTTGGCTAAAATTTAGGGGACACCTAGATCTAAGGGTAGACTATGGTTAACAAGTGTTAAATTTTGGTTAACATAACCAGGGAAAGGGATTTGAGGGCTTGAAATTGGATTGGTGGTCAAATAGATCAGCAAAAGGATTTTTGATAATCACCTTTGTTCATCAGTAACTTTTTATGCTTGAATCTGCTTATTTACTTTGATCCAGTGCTTGAAACAAGTTTATTTATGCTTATTGGATTTTATTATAGCTTGTGTATGCATATGGTTCAATTTGGCTGGCATATTCATGCTTAATCTGCTTATTTTGTCATAACTGCTTATTTTCAAGGTCTGTATCATATATGTGGACTGTTTGCTTATTATTTTCTTATTGAGTGAACCAAATTGTGATTTGTTGGTTGATATTGACTCCTTGTGATCCACTGGTTACAAGGGTGCCTTTTTTTTTCATTTGAATCCAACTAGATCTCTCTAAAAAAGCAAGTCAAACAGTCAAAGCACTGGGAACTCCTTTCCCCTGCTGCTAGCCACTACTAGTGTGATTTCACCTTGTGCTTATCAATAAGCTGTTCTAGCTTATTTTAACCTACAACAACTTTGAATGTGTAATAGGTGTCACTTATTTGACCCATTTGTTCATACTGGAGCATTTGAGGGGTTGAGTTTGAGCTTTGACTAGAAAACCAACAACCTTGTCTTTTACATAAGTGCTTATCAGCTTATTAAGCTTATTTGACTTGGCTTATTGAACTTTTCTTTGTTGATTTGTCATAATTAAGTCATTTAGAGTCTTTTGCAACTTATTTCAAGGTCTGAGGTGGTCTAGAACCTCAACCCGACTATTTTGTGTTTTAGTGAAATTCTACTTTGCTTATTTCTGGCTTATTGGTTTTGCTTTTTCAAAATTTCTTTTCACAGATCTCTTAGGCATCTCAAAAAAAGGTTGTGCGTCAAATCTGAGCTTATGGCATTGGCTTATTGCTTAATGGGCTTATTGGCCCAATAAGGATAAGCTGTTATACCAATAAGCTGTGATAAGCTCAAAACCAGCTTTTGGGCCTTCGGACTTTTGTGTTCAGAATCAAATTTTGAGTCAGATAGGGATTTTTCAGGTCTTTTGGTTGAGGTTGAACTTTTTGGGCCCATTAAGCCCATTTAAGTGGATTGTTTTAGTTTTTAGCCTATTTGGAGGCCCATTAGGGGTATTTTGGTAATTTCACTTTCATTTTCTATTATTTAGATCAAAATAAACTAGTTTTAAAGTTTTAGAATTTTTTATGATATTTTGATTTTTAATAATATTTTAATAATATTTTAATAATATTTTATTATTAAATTTCAATTTTCACATTTTTTGTACTTTTTATATTTTTCTTAGGTCTAATACATTAAATTAGGATTGTTAAAACTCTTAGATTAATTTTAGCATCATTTTCTTAATTTTAAGAAATATTTTAATGTTTTAATAGTTTTTAATCATTTTAAATAGTTTTAATCAGTTTTAAAATTCATAAAAATAGTTTTTATTCTTTTTAAGTCATTTTAGATGTTTAAAAAGTAAAATATCTTGATTTGGGCTTTTTAATAATTATTTTGATTTTTAGGGCTTTAATTAGCATTTAAAAATTATTATTTAAATAATTAAAAGGTTTGAAAAAGTTTTGATCATTTGTAAACTCTTAGATTATTTAATTTTATTTTTGGTAATTTTTTGGGAATTTTTAGAATTAATTTTTATTTTAGCACTTTTTACGGTTTTTATTTTCGTCGTCGTAGTAATAATTTTCACATATCCGTCATTCTATTTTCTCATCACCTTCTTTCTCAAATATTAATCCAAGATATTTACATCTTAATCACACACATATACCTCCTTGAGAAACAAACTTAACTGGGTCATTAACACTTGATTTTCCTAAGTCATTTGTTTAATACTTTCTGCTTTTACGCCTTTTTCCTAAAAGGTCGTGTTTTACCACATTCATTTTGGTGCCGCTGCCGGGGAGGTGTGTCGTGATTAATTTGTCATTTTTTTAATATTAGCCATAAATAGTATTTGTATTAGTAGAACTCTACTAATACGTATTATCGGTTTTTTTCGTTTTTCTTGTGAAATTATTATTACTATATTGTATAAGTATCACAACAAATACAAAATATCTCCAAAAGTGTGAAAACACAACCTTAATTGGGATTTGATCTCCTAATTATTTTATTCGAATCTCAAACAAAAGAAAAAGGCAAAAATAGATAAATACATTCGTGAAGCTCGATTTTGAAAAATACAAACTATAAGGTGGGTTGTTAGCCTCAAAATATTGAGTCAAACAAGAATGCTCGGTCATATGTTTATTATGTATCGTATTTTAGAACGTTGTAATAGGTAGTATATTAGTCGTGTTATACGGGCTTAACTTTAGGCTAAAGTTCATTAATAAGTAACTAAAGCCCAAAAGGAAAGCCCGGCCCAAACCATATAGTCCATAAAGAAGCCCGCATGTGGGTGGACTATATATACTACCCTCCTAGCATGTTAAGAGGGTTGGTGATTCATTTTTTCTCTTAATCTAATATTCTACAAGTTAATCCTCTCTACTTTCTCTCACTACTTTCTCTCTCTAGGAATCCATCTCTTTTCATCTATTTTATATCTCTAATCATCTAAATATATGGGACAACAATTGGTATCAATCGCCATGGGGTAGATACGTGATTGGTTTTGATTCTCCTTTAGTAATTCGTGAGTTTTTCTTGATTCTTAAGCTCTAATCATCACGTTTTTTTTTGTGTTTTTGTGGAGTTAGTGAGTAGACAAATCACATACATAGGCGTGGTATTGATTTGGGTTACTTAGATCGGTTAAAAACACGAAATTTGGTAGTGTTTGGCTTGATTTTTGGAGTGAAATCACGTTTTCTATAAGTGTTCTTCCTTGTTCCTATTTTTTAGGATCTTCTGGTTCAATTTAGCATCTTTGGTCTAAATTTCGCAACTTTTGTCATAAATTCGCATCTCTGGTCTCTAATTGCGAATTTTGTCATTTTGCGGAATGGTACTCCTGATATTGCGAAATCTTGTGGTTGGTAAGTAATTGCGGAATTACCACCTATTGCGAAATTGAATTCAGTCTTCTATTGCGAAATTATTGACTTCCAAAAGTTGCGGATTTGAATACTTGTATATTGCGGAATTACAACCTATTGCGAAAATCTACTCAAGTTGCGAAATTTTTATTGCGGAATCATATCAGACAATTGCGAAATTAGGGTTTTTCAGGGTATTGCGGAATCATACCAACGAATTGCGAAATTAGTGACCTTCACTGGTCATTGCGAAATTATTCATCTAATTGCGAAATTATTCATCTATTGCGGAATCTTTCACCTCATTGCGAAATCTTCACTTATTTTTTCGAAAATTTGTATTTTTGTAAATTTCGAGTGATTTTTCGCCTTAGAATTTTTGGTTAATTGTGAAGATAATTTTAGGGGACTTCAACATCTTTTCTCGATTACACCAATCACAACACATCTACTTAATATCCACATTCGATTCATCATTCCAGAGAACTTTGAGATGGATTCTACCGCTGAATATCGTGTGACGAACAACAACATAATGGTGGCAGGTAACAAGGAAAGACCACCAATGCTTGTGTCGGGTCGATATGATCAATGGAAATCCCGTTTTATACGTTACCTTGACACAAAACCTAAAGGTGATGCTTTAAGGCAATGTATTTTCGAAGGACCCTATAAACTCTCAAGGATTCAAGTTCCTGCAGTACCAGCCACAGACACAAGTGACGCACAACCCGCATATGAACGTGATGAAAAGAGGAACGACCTCACCCCAGAGAACCGTGTGTGGTTTGATGCAGAGAAGGAAGCAATCTACTTAATTCTCAGTGGCATTGGAGATGAAATTTACTCTACTGTTGACGCATGCCCTACTGCTCAAGAAATGTGGACGGCTATTGAAAGATTGCAACAAGGAGAATCACTTAACAAACAAGATGTGAAAACTAAGATGTTTTGGAACTTTGGCAAGTTTACATCAAAGGATGGGGAATCAATTGATTCTTATTACTACCGATTCTACAAGATGATGAATGATATGACCCGAAACAACTTGCAAGTTTCCACCATGCAAGTCAATGTCCAATTTCTACAGCAACTTCAACCAGAGTGGACACGGTTTGTCACCTTGGTGAAACAACAACAAAAGTTAGACGAAGTTTCATATCACAAGCTCTTTGACATCTTGAAACATTTTCAAAATGAGGCAAATGAACTTCGAGCTGAACGAGTTGCAAAGATTTCCAATCCACTTGCTTTGGTGTCTACCACTCAACATTACCCAGAATATCACTCCCGTACTTCAAAGACCTACTCTACTCAATCATCATCACCACGATCATCCATTGTCTCCAAGTCACATGTTCCAACACGATCCCGAGGCAAAGAAGTTGCAAGAGCACCATCACCCACACTTGAGCAATCATCCGAAGAAGACAATGATGAAGAAATAGCTCAAAAGGATAGGGAATTCAAGCAACAAATGGCTTTCGTTATGAAGCAATATAAGAAAATCTACAAACCCACCAACAACAACCTTCGAACATCTTCAAACTCAAGGAACACCCATGCACAGAGTCCTCCAAGGTATGACACACGAAGACGTGCTGAGAGTCCTCCAAAGTATGATCGACAACCTAAGTATGATAATCAGAGGGTGGCTACTGTTGTTGGAAATAGGGAAACAGTTGGTACTCAAGTTGTTCAACAAAGTGGGATTCAGTGTTTTAACTGCAGAGGTTTTGGGCATTTGGCTAGGGAATGCAGGCAGCCAAAGAGGGTTAAAGATTATGGTTATCATAAGGAAAAGATGTTGTTGTGCAAGAAAATGGAAGCTAGAATCAAGTTATCAGCTGAGGAAGGAGAAATGCTTGACGACACAGATGATGAACTCTCCGACCAAGAACTCGAGGAACATTATTCATACATGGCAAAGATTCATGAGGTCCTTAATGTCACTGAATATGACAATGGTCCTATCTTTGATACCGAGCTAATTGATAAGGTACAAGATGATGCTGAATATAATGTGTTTGGTGATACACATAAGCATAGTGATCTACCAACAACAGTTACTGACACGTGTATGATGGAAACGGTTGATAGCAATACCACAACCGATTCATCAGACATGTGCAATAATGAGTTTGAGGATGATCAACATCCAAATGAGTATGATGACGAGGAGCGTGTCGCGCTTGCTAATTTAATTGCTAGTTTACAAAAAGATGTCAATGATAATAGAAATAATCAAAAGCAATTAAAGAAGGCAAACGCAGCGCTCACTCAAAACTTTGAAGAATGCAAAGCCGCTCTTATAAAATCTAGTGAGACTATTGATAGTTATAGGGTTGAGCTTCTTCAAAAGACCAACGAGCTTGAGGGGTACAAAAGTCGTGTCATCAACGTTAAAAAGGACGATTTTGAAAATAAATACAATGAAGCTCTTGCTTTGTTAACTAAAGAAAAACGTCAATTTAATGTTTTATTAAGTGATGAACGTCAAAAAACGTACCTTGCCACAACAATAGTTAATGAACTTGAACAGAGGCTTTCTATGAACATCACCAATTCTGCTAAAAATCTTGACGAGAAAAAACAAGAGGTTGAAACAATAAAACAAGATTTCAAAAATAGACAAAGCAATGATATTTGAAAAAGTAAAGGATCTCGAAGAACAAGTCGATTTTTTGAAAAAAGTTGTTTATAATACACATGACTCTATTCAAAACGTAAGAATGATAGCACCTCGGTCATTTTTCAAGGGTCACCCTAGCTTTTCCACCCCCAAGTACCTCGAACAAGCTCAAGCTGCGAACCCTCACTTATATCTTGATGAGTCCGAATGGACTGATAATGACTGCCCAGTAGCTAACATCGATAGTGAAGAGACGTCCCTTTGGGATGACGAGAGTAGATCACCGGTCAATAAAGATTTTGTGAAACCATATAACTATGCTTATGAAAATAGTCTTTATGGTCTTTTCACTCCACAAAAACAGAAGTCTCGTGAGGAATTACTTTTAGAATGCAAACAAAAAAGAATTCAATGGAAAAAAGCTTTTGCCACTAAGAGGAAAACTAATGTTTTTAAATATATTAACTATTTGCCTCTAGATGCTTCTAAAAGCAAAAGTAGAAAAATACTTGGTTTTCTTAAACACCACGATAATAATGTTCAATCAATTGTTGAAAGCGATTGGGAGAAACGTCAAAAGGATAAGTGGAAAACCGAGATTCCTCACGACATAACTGTGCTTGTGAAAGAACTTTTAATACCAAATACGAAGATAATAAAAGAACATGTTCTTGAGTTTGAAAATTTAATTCAGTCTGAAATGTTTGATGATTTGAAATATGTTGAGTCTCTTGAAAAAGAAATTGATGACCTTCAAAATGACAAATTAGAATTTTCAAACGAATATGATCTACTCTTAGAAGAATGTCTCTCCAAAGATATTTTGTGTGTTACTCTTCAATCATGTGCTGATATTGATGAATATTCTGATGTTGCATGCAAATATCTTGATAAAATCAAAGAGTGTGAGCGTCTTGAACTTAAGCTTTCGAAACATAAAGAAAATGTTGATAAAAAGGCTTTTGAGTTACTTCAACACAAAACTGATTTCCTTCAAAAACATTGTCATTCTCTTGAACTTGCTTTGCAAAAAGACGTTGGTAGTTTTCCACATAATAATAAACTGCAAGAAAAACTTTCCCAAACGTTTCGAGAAATGAACGAACAGAATTTGGAAATTAAAGGGTTGAAAGCTCAGTTACAAGATAGGGACAGAGCGATAGCAGAGTTGCAGAAACTCGTTGCTAAGATGGGTGGGAAGATTGTGGAACCTAGTGTTAAGAAACCTGTTGTAAGACAACCCAATGATCAAAAAGTGACTAGACCCTCTGTCTTGGGAAAACCATCTGTTTTCTCTAATTCTGCATTTGCAAAACCTGCGTTTGCCCCCAAGACGGATGGGAAGGATAGGTTACCACAAAACACTCCCAAAACACATATTCGATCACAAAGCATTAAGAACACAAATGTGGTTAAACCAGGAATGTATAGATTAGCCACTAAACCCACATAAAACAAAGAAAGTCAATCACCTCAGACTTCTAGAAACACTAATAGACGTGTGTCTTTTACTACAGGAGTAGTCCCCACTGCTAGTGTTAGCCGGCCCCAGCTTAAGAGCAAACGCATGAATGAAAAGGTCAGGCAAGACCAAAGTCAAGGGAAGATGAAGGAAGTAGAAGACCACCCTAGGATTTTCAATGTTTCTAAGAATAAAACGTTTGTAATCGCGTGTAATGACGATTTGAATGATTCGACTTTGAATGCTATGAAAGTTAAGTTTGTTTGTGTGAAATGTGGAAAGTGTGCTAATGCTAATCATGCTATGTGTGTTTCGAATAATGCCAAAGGCGTAGAAACTAGAACTAAGAAGCAAACTGTGATGCCTATTAGTGCTAGAAAACCCAAACGCAAAGTGAACCATTCTGGTGCACCCCCCCCCCCCCCTAAGAAAAGTAATGCATCATACTCCACCACTAAGAACCCTAGAAGCAGAATTAGGGAATTATATGAATCTTCTAGCAAGCCTTGGAAATGGTGGTTTGCTAATCAATGCCCTCCAAGATATAAATGGATGCCTAAGGTTAGGACAGAAAATGTGACTACGAGCGTTAGTGTGCCTCTAAGTGATGAAACTAGGGAAACTAATGAATCGGAAATCATAACTAACATGGAATCCAATTTAGCAAATGCTCCATCGTGTTATAATTCTTCTGCAGCTGATCGAAATAATTCTCTTCATACTGGACTCCGGATGCACGAAGCACATGACGGGGAATCTCAAGCTTCTAATTAACTTCGTGGAGAAGTTCCTGGGTACGGTCCGATTCGGAAATGATCAATTTGCACCGATCCTAGGATATGGAGACTTGGTTCAGGGGAATATCACTATCAAAAGGGTTTACTACGTCGAAGGGCTCAATCACAATCTTTTCTTGGTTGGTCAATTCTGTGATGCGGATTTGGAGGTTGCTTTTAGAAAGAAGACATGTTTTGTTCGTGATTATGATGGGAATGACTTACTTACCGGAACACGGGGTACTGATCTCTACTCTATTTCACTACAAGACTCCACATCTTCAACTCCAATCTGTTTCATGGCTAAAGCTTGACTCAAGCTTGGTTATGGCATCAACGTCTATCTCATCTTAACTTTGATACCATCAACTTGCTTTCCAAGAAAGATATTGTGCGAGGCCTTCCTAACTTGAAATTCATCAAAGATCATCTTTGTTCTTCTTGTGAGCTTTGTAAAGCTAAACGAAGTAGTTTCAAGACAAAGACTACTCCAAGCTCTAAAGGACGGTTAGATCTTCTTCATATAGATTTGTGTGGTCCCATGCGTGTTCAAAGTATCAATGGGAAGAAATACGTTATGGTAATTGTCGATGACTACTCAAGGTACACATGGACTCACTTATTGAGGTCCAAGGATGAAACACCTGATGTTCTCATCAGCTTCCTTAAAGTGATACAACGTGGTCTACAAGCTCAAGTTAAAGTTGTTCGTACTGACAGAGGTACAGAATTTTTGAATTCAAAACTGAGAAATTATTTTGAAGCCGAAGGAATTGAACATGAAACATCTATTGCTCGAACACCCGAACAAAACAGCGTTGTTGAAAGACGAAACCGTACTTTAGTTGAGGCTGCTCGAACATTATTATCCGCTTCAAAACTTCCACTATACTTTTGGGCCGAAGCCGTGTCAACCGCATGCTACACACAAAACCGCTCCTTAGTTATCCCAAGACACGAAAAGACACCATATCACATAATTAATGATCGCAAACCTTCACTCAAACACCTTCATGTTTTTGGATGTACGTGTTACATTATACGAGATGGTGAAAATCTGGACAAGATGAAAGAGAAAGGTGATGCATGCATTTTAGTGGGATATGCAACTCAGTCTAAGGGATACAGAGTATACAACAAGAGAACAAAATTGATAGTCGAGACTATTCATATCAGATTCGATGAATTACAAGAAATGGAACTTGAACAAATCAGTTTAAGTCCCGATCCACAACGACACACGACTTCCATTCACAACCGCACGGAACTCGGAACTCAAGACCACACCAATGAACCGTCAAGTTCAAAGCTGGTTCCTGAACATGTTCCTAGAGCAGATATGACAGTGGACACGACACTTGACGAGTTGGAAATGTTATATGGACCAATGTATGCTGAATATTTCACGGGGGAGAAACAAGTTGCATCGAAGTCTTTCGCAGTCACTCATGATACGAATGATGATACCGATCATCATCAACAAATGGATACAACTTCATCTACTTCAACACGGGTTGTTGCAGATTTACCTCCTCAGAATATCACATTAACAATCCATCCTACAACATCCACAACTACTGTCATTGCTCCAGAGGACACACATCAAGCAGACGATGCATTATCTGACGAAGACGAATTTATCAACCCATTCGGTACATCGGTACACGAAACTGGAGAGTCTTCTACTCGCCATGTTGATCCGGCAAATATGCATACGTTCTATCAACGACATCCTTTAACACATCATTGGACCCGAGATCATCCTTTGGTTCACGTAACTGGAAACCCTTCACATCCTGTTCGTACAAGACGACAACTAGCAACCGATGGCGATGTTTGTATGTTCGCACTCGCCGTGAGTACAGCTGAACCGAAAAACATTAAAGAAGCCATGGCTGATCATGCTTGGATTGAATCGATGACGGATGAACTTCAACAATTTGAAAGACTTAAAGTCTGGGAACTTGTTGACAGACCATACGATGTGACTCCATTAAATCTTCGTTGGATCTGGAAAAACAAGATGGATGAAGAGAATACGATCATCAAGAACAAAGCTAGGCTAGTGGCTAAGGGGTATGGACAGAAAGAGGGTATTGATTTCGAAGAATCATTTGCACCAGTTGCTCGGATGGAAACAGTCATGATTTTTCTTGCTTATGCTGCACATAAGGGATTCACTGTCTATCAAATGGACGTAAAGACAGCATTTCTTAACGGTCCTTTGAAGGAAGAAGTCTATGTCACGCAGTCGGAAGGATTCGTCAATCCTCATTATCCGGACAAGGTATATCGTCTCCACAAGGCACTATATGGACTCAAGCAAGCTCCAAGGGCGTGGTACGACGAGCTCTCAAAATTTCTGGTATCCAAAGGTTTCTCAAAAGGTTCCATTGATCTAACTTTGTTCACTTATAAATATGGGGATGACATTTTGCTTGTGCAAATTTATGTTGATGACATTATTTTCGGGTCTACAAACCCAAAACTTTCAAAATGGTTTGAAAAAGTAATGCACAGCAAATTTGAAATGTCAATGATGGGGGAACTAAAATTCTTTCTAGGAATTCAAGTTCACCAATCCCCAAGTGGTATCTTTATAAACCAAGCTAAGTATTGTCAAGAGATAACCAAAAAGCATGGTATGACTTCATGTGACCCAGTTGGGATACCATTATCAACCACATCGCTAGATGCTGACTTGGAGGGATTACCAATAGATCAAACGAGATATCGTTCCATGATCGGGTCCCTCATGTACTTGACAGCAAGCAGACCTGATATTCATCATGCTACGTGTTATTGTGCACGATATGAAGCACGACCCACTGAAAAGCACCTCAAGGAGGTTAAACGGATCTTTCGGTACCTCAAGAATACCATTCATTTGGGACTCTGGTATCCGAGGGAAACCGGTTTCTTTCTAACGGCCTATTCAGATTCTGATCATGCAGGGTGTCTTAATACACGTAAAAGTACTTCTGGTGGTGCACAATTTCTAGGACAAGATAAGCTTGTGGGATGGTCTTCCAAGAAGCAGGATTGCACGTCACTTTCATCAGCCAAAGCGGAGTATGTGTCTCTATCTGCGTGTTGTGCTCAAGTTCTTTGGATGAGAACACAACTCACGGATTATGGCTTCCACTTTGATAAAGTACCTATGTACTGTGACTCAAAGTCTGCCATAGCCATCTCCTGCAACCCGGTACAGCATTCCTACACGAAGCACATCGATGTCAGATACCACTTCATAAAGGAACAAGTTGAAAGAGGTATCGTTGAACTATACTTTGTTGGAACGGATTACCAATTAGCCGACTTGTTTACGAAAGCTCTGTCGAAAGATAGGTTTGAGTACCTCGTTAGGCAAATTGGTATGAGATGTTTGACTCTAGCAGACCTGGAGATTCTGGCAAAGGTGCCTGCTTGATTTATCTATCAAACATCAACTTGTAAATATCTTTGAAAAAGCAAAATACAAAAATATAAAACACATAAAAGCAAAACACAAAATTAAAAATCTTTCAAAATCCAAAAATATTCTTCTCGACATGTCTTTCAGTATCGATAAAATGGACGTGCCTAGAAATGTCGCTCAATAACGACACGGGTGTGTACATAAAGCTCGAATGAAAGTTGTAAATATTTTTCAAAACATGTACTTTCTTCTTTTAATAAAGGAAATTGTCTATTTTGGACAATATTTCCAAACAACGGGTAGAGCAATCTATCATGGGTTGAGCTTGTCACAAAACATTCAACGTTTTGAGCTCAACACAATGGCTTGTAATCACTTTCAGATTGCAACCCGGATCGATATTCACGGGGGAGTGTACGATTTAGTACCCTTACCCTCAGCAAAAGAAGAGAAATCTTCTTACACTTGAGTGGATTCGTCAAGACATTCAAAGTCTATGAACTCAAGTTTATGCTCTAGAAAAACCTTTCGACAAAAAGAATTGATTTTTCAAAAAGCGTTGAACACAATTTTTTCAAGAACTTTTCAATGATATTCAAAATCTTTCAAAAATTGTGTGTTCAACAACTCCCATCCTCAAAAAGCGAAATGTGGATCATATCCTCACAATGACAATTCAACTGGATCAATTTTTGAGAGGGAGCATTTTAACTTCATGTAAAAGATTAACACATCTTTCTCCCAGAGATTTCAAGACTATTTTTTTCAAAATATATTTTAATCAAATTTGGTATCTCTAATATCAAAAGATTTTATATATTAGAGATAGGGGGAGAAAATGTGATTAAAATGTGATCTAAAGTCTCAAGCACTTTAACTCTTACCCACATGTGCAAAATGTCTACTTAAATTCTTTCGCATTTCAATGCACATGTGAAGGGGGAGCATTTCTGAAACGACAAAACTAGCAAGGTGTTAAATGTTTTTCAAACACTTTGTTAGAATTTAAAGTGGTTTTCATGGTTACGATCAAATACCCACAACATCTTTAATTCACGACGTTATTGGTGTCAAACGGGTGGTTAGGTTTAAGTCCTATGATCCAACCAGAACCGGAGGGATCTTCCCAGGGACAATCCAATAGATTATTAGAAGTCCTTAGGAAAGATGGAGTAGAATGTGAACGTAGCAGAATGCCGACTAAGTACTGATGCTAGCACTAGAACAATCACAACAAGGTGCTAGTAATGATGTCTTGGTAAGCATTGAAGGGGTTGAAGAATGAAAAAGAAATGTAAGGATAAAGGGTCTAAAGAAAGAAGCCCTCCATACAACTTAGGCAAAAACCGGGTCAACTCATCATGAAGACAAACTCATCATGGACCCAGTGATGTGAAGCACAACCCTTTCCTAGCTACTCAGGCTTCTCTTAAAAGAAGTTTGTTTTATTGTCACAGAGATCAACACGACTTCTATTGACTTTCTCACTCCGAGATAGTTGATATTGAATAGGTGGCATCTACTCCAGCCTCCGACCACTAAAAGTGCACAAATAGAGTCTAGAGCCAAGAGATCAATCAAATCTCGTTAGGACACACGGGTGAAGATCAAGAGAGTCCTACGCTATATCCTTACATATTGCTAGAACACTCAGAGTGATACTACTTAGTATTCACAATGATGAGTGGAAATCCTTCCAGTGTTAACATCAAACAGCACTGCGGTAGGTCATATGCAAGATTCTTTATGAATTGAACATATGTAAAAATGAAAAGCAACAGTGGTTTGATTCTGAATTGATTCAAACTCGTTTCAGGTTTCTACGCAATATCTTTATGGTCTTGCCAGAACATTCAGAGTGATATTCACTAATATTCACAGTGACGAATGGAAATCCTTCTAGCTTCAACCTCAAACAGCGCTACGGTAGGTGACTTGTGAGATTCTTATGAATCAAACTTGTGTCAACTGGAAAGCAACAATGGTAAGATTCGTTAAGAATCAAACTTGTTCCAGGAATTTGAATTGACGACTTTAAACAAGCGGATATCTATCCAATTGATTCACTCTTTATGTTCGCAATCTTGCTTTGAGACGGTCGAGTAAAGAGAACGGCTAGTACAGCCGCAAAACCCTGTCAAGGAGATTCTTAATTGAATCTACCTGATCATAGGTACGGTATTTAATATCGTATAACGGTCTTCACCGAACGGAGGTAAAACGCTACCGATTTAGGACGAATGTCAAAGCCATTCAGTCCGTGTCTATGTTTTGTCTCGAGAAGGTGGCGTCACAGTGTACACATCAAAGTCAATGATTCAGAAACCACATACTCATGCCTAAAGACATTTTCAACAATTAATAGTGTGAGCATGTGGATGAAGACACAAGATCGCAAGATGGCAAAGACAAGTCAAGGATGATTTGAAGATCTCAAGCTTAAAGACAAAGTCGAAAGACAACGACAAAGGCTCAAAGATCACAGCATGTAGGAACAAGACTACGATTACACGTTCAAGACTCATTTATGGCGAGATTAGTAATCTCTACAAATTTCCTAAATGACCAAGGTTTATGACCTCTCATTGGGGGAGATTGTTAGCCTCAAAATATTGAGCCAAACAAGAATGCTCGGTCATATGTTTATTATGTATCGTATTTTAGAACGTTGTAATAGGTAGTATATTAGTCGTGTTATACGGGCTTAACTTTAGGCTAAAGTTCATTAATAAGTAACTAAAGCCCAAAAGGAAAGCCCAGCCCAAACCATATAGTCCATAAAGAAGCCCGCATGTGGGTGGACTATATATACTACCCTCCTAGCATGTTAGGAGGGTTGGTGATTCATTTTTTCTCTTAATCTAATTTCTACAAGTTAATCCTCTCTACTTTCTCGTTAAAGCGGTTGAAAAGAGTTGTTTATCTTGTGGTGGAGCTCATGATCTTTCCGAGTGCATTACCGCCGGTGGTAACACTTCGAGTGCTTACGTAGCAACGGGAACTTACAACCAAAACGGCCAAGGTTCCCGCCCAAATCAAGCTCCATCAAATCAAAATGCTAACAACTATCGAAACAACAATCAAAATGGTGGTTATCAAGGTAATTCACGTAATTATAACAAAGGGAATTATCAAAGTGGGAATGGAAAAGTTTCAAATCAAAACCAAAACCTTGATTTTCAAACTACTACACAAGGTTTTCAAAATGATCACACCAAAAATCTTCAAGGAGAAGTTTTGAATTATGCTAAAGAAAATGATGCTAAGTTTGATAATAGGCAATGTGAGATGATTAGGTTAAGATCCGAGTTGAAAAACGAGCTTAAAAACGAACTTGCTAATGAACTTAAGACTCATGCTAATAAAATGGAAGGAAACGTTCAACGTCTTCAACAAAATCAACAAAAGATGGAACAAGGACAACATGAGATTAAGCAAGAATTGTTAAAAGCGGATGCTAGGCAATCAAAATTTGAAGACCGAATGGCAAAAATGTTTGAAGCAATCATGTGTAAACCCTCTTCCTCGGGTGGTCTTCCTAGTGATACCATTGTAAACCCGAAAGGAGAAATGAAGGTTATTACTACTCGTAGTGGTAAAACTTTGAAGGAACCAATCTCTCCTCCAAGTACTTCTACGGAGAAGGAAATCGAGAAAGAGCCCGAGGTGATGGTCGAAAAGGAGCATATCACAAGCCCACGAAGTACCGCTCATACCATACCTACGGTTGAACCAATACCAATCATGGAACCCGAGATTCTAAGGCTGTTGCCTAATGTCCAACCCACACCATCCTTACCGTACCCTTCGAGACGAAACAAAGAGAAATTGCAAGAACGTAACAAACAACAAATCGAGCTTTTTATAAAAATGTTTCAACAAGTTCATTTTGATGTAAGTTTAGCCGAAGCGTTGTTATACATGCCTCGTTTTGCTTCCACTTTTAAAAATATGATGAATGATAAGGAAAAGCTTTCAAAGCTGGCTAATTGGTCTTCGATTTATCTTAACCGCGTACCAGAAAAAGTTGGTGACCCCGGAAAGTTTCTCATTCCTTGTGATATACAAGATATGAAAGAATGCCTCGCCTTGGCCGATCTTGGTGCAAGCATTAATTTGATGCCATTTTCTATTTGGAAATCGCTTTCGCATCCGGATCTTACTCCTTCGAACATGTCTATCGAGATGGCCACTCATTCTATGATTTTAGCATGTGGAGTTGCCGAGGATGTTTTTGTGAAAGTGGGGAAGTTCTACTATCCCGTTTATTTTATATTAGTTGACATCCCCGTGGATCCTCAAGTTCCTCTAATTTTAGGTCGTCCATTTTTAGACACCTCGAAATCGCTTATCGATGTTCATGCAAGAACTATTACTTTGAGATTCAACGAAGAGGAACTTGTTATAAACGCTACTCAAAACTCGACACCTTCTCATGTTTAAGTAATCGCTACCATCAGTCACATCGACTTAGTTGATGTGGTTTGCGATGAGTTTTCACAAGAAGTGTTAGGTTTTTCCGATAGCTCGTCAAGTGGCAATCCTACTATTTTGGATCCGATTCTTGCTAATTCTACACCAAATCTAACTCCATTCCAAGGAGGCGATTTTACTTCAAATGAAATCGACAATGAAGATGATGTGATTATTGGTAATGATACTTCTATTCCACCATTTCTTCCGCCGGTGGAAGTTATGAGTGTTGAGCAAAAATCATAAATCGAGGAACCGCCTATCCTTGAATTGAAAGATTTCCATCTCACCTTAAATACGCATTCTTGGAAGGTGATGACAAGTTGTCGGTTATTATTGCAAAAGGTCTTGCTAATGATGAAAAACCGCGCTCTTGAAAGTTCTAAAAAGCTCATAAAGGGGCAATTGCGTGGAAAATTTCCGACATTAAGGGTATTGACCCAAAATTTTGTACTCACAAGATTTTAATGGAGGAGGACTACAAAACCGCAATTCAAAGTCAAAGAAGGGTAAACCCAAAAATTCACGATGTCATCAAAAAGGAAGTTTTAAAACTCCTTGACGCGGGAATGATTTATCCTATCTCCGATAGCCCATGGGTGAGCCCAATCCATTGTATCCCTAAAAAGGGAGGAATAACCGTTGTGCCTGATGAAAACAACAAGTTAATTCCCACTCGTGTTGTGATCGGTTGGAGGGTGTGTATTGACTACCAAAAGTTAAATGACGCCACTCGTAAAGACCACTTACCTTTGCCCTTCATGGATCAAATGTGGAGCGACTCACGGGAAATGAATTCTATTGCTTTTTAGATGGTTTTTCCGGTTACTTTCAAATCCCTATCGACCCTCGTGATCAAGAGAAAACTACGTTCACATGTCCTTATGGAACGTTTGCTTATCGTACGATTCCTTTCGGACTTTGTAATGCACCGGGTACGTTTCAATGATGTATGATGGCTATTTTTCATGATATGATCGAGAAGTCAATGGAAGTGTTTATGGATGACTTTTCGGTGTTTGGCAATTCGTTCACGTCGTGTTTATCTAATCTCGAGCAAATGTTAAAACGTTGTGAAGAAACCAACCTTGTGCTTAATTGGGAAAAATGTCATTTTATGTGTAAACAAGGAATCTTCTTAGGACATAAGGTCTCGAAAGCGGGGATTGAGGTCGATAAAGCTAAGGTAGACGTTATCGCCAAGTTACCTCATCCCAAAACCGTTAAGGGAGTTAGGAGTTTCCTAGGCCACGTAGGCTTTTATCGTCGTTTCATCAAAGACTTTTCGAAAATCTCTCGACCTATGACACACCTTCTCGAGAAGGATGCTCCTTTTAATTTCGATGAGGATTGTGTTAGAGCTTTCGAAACTTTTAAAAGGAAACTTACCGAAGCTCCCATTCTTGTTGCTCCTAATTGGGAATTACCCTTTGAAATCATGTGTGATGCAAGTGATTATGCTATAGGGGCCGTCTTAGGGCAACATTATGAAAAGCATTTCCGTCCTATCCATTATGCTAGTAAGACGATGACCGAGGCTTAATTAAAGTACACCACAACAGAAAATGAACTCCTTGCCGTGGTCTATGCTTTTCAGAAATCCCGACCTTATCTCGTCTTGACTAAAAGCATCGTGTATACCGACCATTCAGCTATCAAGTATCTCTTAGCTAAGCAAGAGGCTAAGCCGAGATTGCTGCATTGGATGATCCTCCTCCAAGAATTTGATGTCACCGTGCTTGAGAAAAAAGGAGTCGAGAATCTAGCGGCCGATCATCTCTCTCGTCTAGAATCACAAAGATGTCTTCGAGAACAAGGAAATCACCGAAACATTTCCTCATGAGACTCTCGGTGTAGTGAATTCTAAAGACACCACCTCATGGTTTTCTGACATTGCAAATTACCATGCAAGGAATTTCATAATCAAGGGTATGACGACACAACAAAAGAGATAATTCTTTCGTGACGTCAAGTTCTATTTTTGGGACGACCCTTATCTGTTTCGGGTTTGTGCGGATCAACTCATTCGACGTTGTGTTTTTGGTACCGAAGCTTCTAATATCCTTAGAGCTTGTCACGAGGGACCCACGGGTGGTCACGACGGTGCTAATCTCACGGCTAAGAAAGTTTTCGATGCCGGCTTCTGTTGGCCTACTAACTATCGTGATGAACACGCACTTGTAAAGTCGTGTGATTCGTGCCAACGTCAAGGAAAATCGTCTCAACGTGTTGAAATGCCGCAAAATATAATTCAGGTGTGTGAGATTTTCGACATTTGGGGCATAGACTTTATGGGGCCGTTCCCATCGTCTCATGGTAACAAGTATATCCTCGTCGCCGTCGACTACCTTTCTAAGTGGGTGGAAGCTAAGGCTTTACCTACTAATGATGCTCGTGTGGTAGTGAAGTTTTTGAAGCAACTATTCTCTCGGTTTGGAACCCCTCGTACTATTATAAGCGATCATGGAACCCATTTTTGTAATGACCAATTCGAGAAGGTCTTAAAGAAATATGGAGTTACTCATCGTCTTTCACGGCTTATCACCCGCAAACGAATGGGCAAGTCGAGGTTTCAAACCGAGCTTTGAATTGAATTTTAGAGAGTTCAATTGGAGAAAACCGTGCTTCATGGTCCGACAAACTCGATGACGCTTTATGGGCCTTTAGGACCGCTTATAAGACACCTATCGGTTGTACTCCATATAAGTTGGTTTATGGAAAGAATTCTCATTTGCCCATTGAAATGGAGCATAAGGCATATTGGGCCCTTAAGCATGCAAATTTTTATTTAAAGACCACCGGAGATCACCAAAAAATACAATTGAATGAATTGGATGAATTAAGAGATAATGCTTATGAAAATTTATTGATTTTCAAATAAAAGACTAAAAAGTTTCATGATGCAAAGATTAAAAACCGGGTTTTAACGTTGGTGATCAAGTGTTACTTTTTAACTCTCGATTAAAGATATTTTTTGTGAAATTGAAATCTCGTTGGTCGGGTCCTTTCACCATTACACAAGTGTTTCCTTATGGGACCATCGAGCTAGCTCAAAATGATGGTCCTAACTTTAAGGTGAATGGACATTGGCTTAAGCACTAATTTGGCGGGGAAGTTCCTTCGTTGGACGACCTCGACCAAGTCACATTCCCCAATTATAATTAGCATTGAGGGGATCGAGTCGAGCTCATGACTCGGTAATAAAAAACGAGGTGCCTCGTGGGGGAGATCCCATGCTTATCCTTTTTATGCTATCTAATAAAATAATGAGAGGGGATTTGTGCCCTTCCAAATCGTTGTCTCGTGGTTGTTTGTGAATGTGTTACCTATATCATCATCATCGCCATGATTGAAGACTCTCGTGTTCGTTTACGTGAGCCTTGATCGTTTGCTTGAAGAGTTTTTCACGAATCCATGACATATCCTTTATTGTTCTAACAATTATCTTTTAGTATAATTAATAAACGGCTTTAGATATATTGTTAATCACCCTTTCCATGCTAGATCCTAAGCATTCGACTCTTCGTCTCTAGTATGGGGGTGCTCCACCTTTAGATTCGAAACATTGAGGACAATGTTTAATTTTAGTATGGGGGGTGAATAGATACTTGCTTTGCTACGCCCTCATGTTTTCCAACTTTCAACGTTTTGTTTTGTTTTGTTGCTAATAAGACTAAAAATGGCCAAATTTTAAAAATTTTCTTAGTTTTCTTAAGTGTTTTTAAGACACGAATGTATATTTTCCGATGGGTAGAATAAGAATTAATTTTTGACTTGATGGGCTTTGGAGCCCTTTACATTCCTTAACCCGCTCCAATCAAGTTTTGCTAGACTTTTATATAGGGAACTTTAAAACACGAAAGTCTTAGCTCATTCGGGTTAAGAACAAGAACTTTTCGCAAATTCCTATAATTGATCCTAGAAAGTCACTTATCAAGGGAACTATAAAATGAATTCTCTAAACTTGAAAAAGTCCAAGAAAGTGCAAGATCCTATAGGTGTCTTGAAAACCCAAAACTTCGATTTGATATAGTCTTAATGAAAGCTAATCCAAATTTGGCTTAATTTTGACTTGCATGGCTAAGTATTCACGAGTCTCTTTAATTAGAGGTCTTTAAATAGTGAAGAACGAGAAATGATAGAGTTAGACAAACGATCATGCTAAACGTAGAACATGAAAATGTTCTTTCCAAAAACTCATTTGTTTTTAATTGTGGCTTTTTCTCCCATAAGATCAATGCATTAGGAATAAAAATGCAATAAGTAAGGTCGTACGACGTGAATGGTTACTTAGCTTCTAGCAAAATATCGTTTAAAAGTTGCTCGGGGTTGAATAGAGTTCATAGCCAAGGCATAACTTATTGAAGCGGGATGCGAAGATTGGTGAAGATCCAAAAAGGCCCTAACAAGGAATGAGGAGCTCTATTTTGTTGCTAAAGATCCAAGATGATGTGAAGTATCATTATTCCTAAATCAATATGAAGGATCGAGACACAAGACGAAAAGCAATTAGTCCCCTAAAGATCATGGAGAAAGTCTATCCAAAAAGACCCTTACAAGGTATGAGGATAAATATATCCAAGTCCGAAAAGGAGGCGGATCGTTGTATATAAAAATCCAAAGTAAAGATTGAAGAAAAATGATGAAGTCGTGGTCCAAGTATGAAGAATCTCTCAAAAACGTCAAGTGAAGAAATTCCAAAATATAAAGAGAAGACCATAATTTCAAGAACGTCTTCCCAAGATTTGAAGTAAGAAGTACATGCCAAATATTGGTCCGAGAAAGGTCTCAAATCGTGAAACGAGTTATGCGAAGATATGAACTTAAGGAGATACACGAGAAGTCGTTTTAAAAGATTTTGTCCTTCTGCTAACTATCGATTAAATCGTGCTACTTTACTTTCGGACTAATAAATACTCAAATAAGTCAATATGAATCACTTGTGATCCATGACAAATAGTTAAAAAATTCTAGAAACCCATTTCCTTTCATAATAACTAAGATTGCGGGGAGAAAAAGTATTACACAATTTAGAGGTATGAGTAGTGTTAGCATTGTGAATTGTACCAACAATGATCTCGTTTTTGCACTTAGCATGGAACCTATGACAATCAAGGATGACGAACTTTACTCTATGGAACATTCACTTGTTTCTATTCGTTGACCCTAAAAGTCACACACGTGATGAAAATCATACATTATGTCTACACATCTTCGTAGTATTGTTGCAAGTCTTTTACTTTTCAATAAAGGATAATAAAATTGAATTTTGGAGATGCTTAGATACTTTATTCTAGCATTGCGTGAGGGAACGACAATGGATTAGTATGGGGGAGTGATGAGATGGCATTTATACATGATCTCATCGTTATTTTCGGGCTTTAAATGCATAAAATGTCATAAAAATACCATATATATGCTTGTGTTTGTTTACTTGTGTATTTTAGGTATGGATATCGTGAAAAAGACACACACGAACTCATCCCACACCAAAATTCCCAATCCCCACTAACCAAAGGGCCCCACTATTCAAACCCGTCCACAAATCATGTGACACCCTCCTCTCCAAGCAAAGCCACATGTCCAAATCAACGACTCACACTCATTACTTGGCCCCAAAGCTAAAATGAACATTCAGGATCAAATTTGACAGCTCACAACATCAAAACACGCCTCAAGCACTCAAGGGAATTCTAGGGATTTTCTAGATAGGGTTTTCATGTATTTAGAATCTAGAATCGTCTATTGTTGCCTATAAAGGACCCCCAGCCTGTGGTGGGGCCTTTGTTCCAGATTTTAGCTATTTTCTTTGTAATTCCTTTTTATGAAATAAAATTTGAATTTCTGAAAATATTGAATTCTCTTTTGTGATTTATAAAAGTTTGGTGTTTGAATAGCTAAGATTTGAGTTCCATATACATGTTTGGTTGATTTTGAGAAAAGGTTTTAAGGCTTAAAACACTTGTTTTCAAAAATCAAAGGATTATCTGTTTTGGCTTACTTTTGTGTTTGTTCTTCTTAGTAGCTTGTGGAAGCTGGTGCTTGTTCTTGCTATCACCTCAGCTCAAACATTCCAAAGTGTGGATGTATGATAAAAGGTTTTTGCAATGGGTTCTAATATTCTCTCGATATCCTCTCGAATTGATCTCGGTTATAAGTGGAATGATTGTTCTTGGTTACTAAAAAGGGGAGTGGTTTTCTATTCTACTAAAGGTTTAAATGCACGAAAATGTAAACTTAAATTTAAAGGCAATTAAATTAATAACAATTAATAAAAACTTGAATTAAAATATAAAATAAAAATGAAGAAACAGTAAGAAACAGTAACACTTAAAAATACTCAAAGAAAATTGATTCGGAAGTCACCTTGATCCGGAAGTTTATCCGGAACTCGGTTCGGAAGTTTTGATCTGGAATTTCGTTCGGAACTTTACTTGGAACCTTCACTCGGAACTTTACTCGGAACTTTCACTCGGAAGTTGATCCGTAACTTTACTCGGAACCTTCACTCGGAACTTGATCCGGAACTTTACTCGAAACCTTCACTCGGAACTTTGATCCGGAAGTTAATTTTGAAGTTGGTTCGGAAGTCTTGGCTCGGAAGTTTATTCGGAAGATTTGAGAAGAACATTCATCCGGAACTTTTAAACTGACTCGGAACTTTTTAACATAACTTGATTCGGAACTTATAAAAACTCATTCGGAACTTTTAAAAGGAAATTTATTCGGAAGATTTGAAACTCATTCGGAACTATTTGCTCATCCAGAACTTTGTGTTCATTCGGAAGTTTGTGTTCATCCGGAACTTTTTATACTCATTCGGAAGTTCTTGTTCATCCGGAACCTGGGAAACTCAAGAACAGTACTTTTTCAGAAAAAACAGGGAAATGCGATTAAATCCAAAATCAAGCTAAATAAGCAAAAAGGTTTGACCAAATTAACCACAAATCATCTACCAACTACAAGGATCAAATCCCAATCACAAAAACACAAATTCAACAACTTCTTAAGATCAGAACCCAACTAAATAAGAACTTTAGAACTTGAAATAAAAAGATGATGAAGAACAAGATGAATGAAAAGATTAAAAGAAGACTTGTATTAATGATTAATGTTGAACAAACAAAAGACAAGATTAAACTACAAGATTTGGAAGAACAATAATCAAGATCACCAAACACCCTAGTGGTGTTGGTGATGACTACGAACCGAAAAGAGAGAAAAAGATGGGAAAAATGAAAACTAAAAACTGAATGAAAAGTGTGAGGGGGATTCCTTATATAGGTGTTCCCTTTGGTTGGTGAGTGGGCTTTCTCCCGTTCTTCTTGTCTTCTCGTCTTTTCAGAAAAGTTGACGTTTTCGATTCTGATTCGGGATTTGTCGTCGATTAAATTCAACTCGTCTTTTAATTTCTTCGTTTAATAGACTAGAGTTTCTTCGAATTATGTAAATCTTCCATCTTTAGTCCTTTTCTTCGATAAATCTTCGAATAGGCCCAGTGACATCAAATCTTTTGCATCTCTTGGACAATAGACTTCATCTTGAGTCTTTTTTCTTCGGTAAAACCCGTGCAATCCCATGTTTTCTCCATTATCTATACGGTTGGCTCTAAAAACACAAAAACCACGCATAATTCCAAACAAATGATATTAAATACGCGTTTTGGTCTCGTTTTATCCAGAATTAAGTGGTAAAAGGATGGGTGTTTACACACCTATCAAATCCCCTACACTTAACCATTGCCATGCCCTAATGCAATGCTTAGTGATAAAGCAATTTTACATCTTTCTCATAATCAATCAACCTTGGCCTTATTAAAATACTACTAAACAAAAATTAAAGTACTAAGAGAAATTAAAGTCTTTAAAGTAACCAAAAGGATAGAAAACCATTTTCACTTGAAAATAGCTACATGGAAATAACTTGCAAAGAGATCAAGGACTTACATTAGGGCTTTGATGCTGCGAAGATTTATCACCCTCAAGTTTCACGTTCCCCAAACTAAGTTTAAAAACGAGATCATTGTTATTATAAGTTAGCAAATCAAACACTTACACACATGGCTTAATTAAATGCTTAAACTCCCTTATTCCTAGGTGTATCTCTTATATTTTATTTTTGTCTTAGAATGATCAAGAAGATGCATTTTTGGACTTATTTCGATAGTTTATTTAGGCTGAAAGCAAAGTAGGACGATTTGATCAATAGTTAGCTAAAGGACAAAATCTCTTAAAACTGCTTCTCGGGATATCAAAAAGTTCATATCTTGGCATAACTCGGTTCACGATTTGAGACCTTTCTCGGTCCGATATTTGGCATGTACTTCATACTTCATATCTTGAGAGACGTGCTTGAGATAATGGTCTTTTCATCGTTAATAGAGTTTCTTCACTTGGAGACTTTTGAGGGGTTCTCCAACTTTGTTGACCACGACTTCATGATTATTTCTTCAATCTCTATTTGGGATTTTGAGATACAACGATCCGCCTCCTTTTCGGACTTGGATCTATTTATCCTCATACCTTGTTAGGGTCTTTTCGGATAGACTTCTCCATCATCTTTATGGGAGTTGATTGCTTTTCGTCGTGAGCCTTGATCCTTCATATTGACTTTGGGAATAATGCTTTTCACATCACTTTGGATCTTTAGCAATAAAATGGAATTCTCATGCCTTGTTAGGGCCTTTTCGGACTCTCCAATCTTCGCGCCCCGCTTCATAAGTTATGCCTTGGCTATGAACTCTTATCATTACTGAGCAACTTTTAAACGATCTTGGGCTAGAAGCTAAGTAACTTTTCAAATCGTACGACCTTACTTATTGCAGATAAATTATTAGCAAGTGATGGGAGAATAGGCAAATAATTACACCAAGTGAGCTTGTGTAAGAATACCGACTTATAATTGACTCTATCATTTCTCGTTCTCCACAATTTAAAATCTCAAGTAATGAGACTCGTGGATGCTTAGCCTAATAAACCAATTAAGGTCTACATGGTTAAGGATACTAGCTAGAATAAACTTGGATAAGTCTATTCGGGTTGAGTCAAAATAATCGCAACGGGCCTAATATGTCAAAGATTTCTAAACTAGCTACACCATTTTATTAATATTTTTGACTTTATTGCGGAATATATACATATGGAAGCAACGATAAAAATTTAAAAATTACGAATAGATGGCCAAAGTTAATAAAAAATTTGAAAAATGTTGAAAAATAGGATTTTCCGGTTAAATGAAGGCATTTTCATGGAAAAGTCCACTTAAAACTTCGATAGAAGTCCCCCTACACTTAAGATAAACATTGTCCTCAATGTTTAAGCATGTGGGAAAAATCTCCCCTACACTTATGACATTGTGCACGTTGGTTAACTCGAGTTAAGGAAGAGACGACTAAAGTGATCAATTTCAAATGTGAGTATGAAGAAAATTGAATCACGATAGTTGAGAGATAGAACTGGATTTCGGATAACACGGGAGCACGGTTCTTCAAAGTTTCCAAGAGTGCACTTATCCCTGTAATCACATCACCACACAAATACAAATACCTATAGAGGACCCCCCTACACTTAGGATGTTAAAACAGAACAGGATAGATACTCGGGCTGCCTCCCGAGGAGCGCTTGTTTTTGATAACCGAGTCACGAGCCTGACTCGACCCAAAATTAGTTCATGGGGAACGTGGTGAGGGATGGAATCATCTCTTGAGAGATGTCCTCACCAAAGTACAATTTCAAACGCTAGCCATTCACTTTGAAGTTGGTCCCATTTGGCCGAGAAAGCTCAATGGTGCCATAGGGAAAGACATTGGCGATGGTGAATGGACCAGACCAGCGGCTCTTCAACTTGCCTGAGAATATCTTCAACCGAGAGTTAAAGAGTAAGACTTGATCCCCAACGTGGAACTCTCGGTTCTTGATTTTAGCATCGTGGATAATCTTGGTCTTCTCCTTGTAGATCAATGAGTTCTCGTAAGCTTGATTCCTCAATTCTTGTAGCTCGTTGAGTTGAATCTTGCGAAAATCACCGGCTTTGTTGATGTCGAAGTTAGCCCACTTCAAGGCCCAGTATGCCTTATGTTCCAGCTCGATAAGAAGGTGGCAAGCTTTCCCGTACACAAGACGATAGGGCGTACAGCCGATCAGGGTCTTGTAAGCAGTACGGAAAGCCCACAGAGCATCATCTAACTTATCGGCCCACGCGACGCGATGCTCTCCCACCGTACGCTCCAAAATTCTCTTCAATCCACGGTTGGATATTTCGGCTTGACCGTTGGTTTGAGGATGATAAGCGGTGGAAAGACGGTGATTGACACCATACTTCGCCATGACTCTTGCAAATTGATCTTTGCAAAAATGAGTCCCGCGGTCACTGATAATAGCACGAGGAACACCAAATCGAGCAAACAGTTGTTTCAAGAAATTACAAACCACCCTCGCGTCGTTAGTGGGTAAAGCTTTGGCTTCAACCCATTTGGAAACGTAGTCAACACCGACAAGGATGTATTTGTTGCCTTTAGAAGAAGGGAATGGCCCCATAAAGTCGATGCGCCATACATCGCAGATTTCACATTCTTGTATGAAATTTTGAGGCATCTCATCTTTATGTGTGATCTTGCCTTGTTTTTGGCAAGTATCACAATGTTTAACCATCTCGTGAGCATCACGGTAAATGGTGGGCCAATAGAATCCCGAATCAAACACTTTTTTGGCAGTGTAGTTGGGACCAAAGTGACCACCGGTGGGTCCTTTGTTGCAAGCCTGGAGAATGTCCAAAGCGGCCGGTCCGTCAACACATTGGCGAATAATCAAGTCAGCGCATTGTTTGAATAGAAAAGGGTCATCCCAAAAGTAAGTCTTAACATCGTTCAAGAACTTCTTTTTTTGTTGGGATGTTAACCCTTGGATGAGAACACCACCCGCTAAGTAGTTTGCAATATCGGCAAACCACGGGGTGCCATCAAGATTGAGATTCATAGACATTAAGGTCTCAAGGGGGAAAGAATCATTGATCTCTTTGTTCGGATGATCCCCTTGATATGGATCCTCAAGTCTGCTCAGATGATCCGCGGCCAGGTTTTCGGCTCCCTTCTTGTCACGAATTTCAATGTTGAATTATTGAAGGAGTAAAACCCAGCGAAGAAGTCTTGGCTTAGAATCATGCTTTGTCATCAAGTACTTCAACTCGGAATGGTCCGTGTATACGATTGTGGTGGAAAGGACAGGATAGGGGCGGAACTTTTCAAAAGCATAGACAACAGCTAAAAGCTCTTTTTCGGTTCTCGTGTAATGCAATTGAGCCCCCGTCATTGTCTTGCTAGCATAGTGGATTGGTTGGAAGTGTTTATTCACTCTTTGGCCCAAAACCGCACCAATAGCAAAGTCGTTAGCATCGCACATCAACTCGAAAGGCAGCTCCCAATTAGGGGTAACCAAGACGGGTGCCTTAGTAAGCTTATCCTTATGCAAGTTGAAAGCTTCAAGACACTCGTTGGAAAAGATAAAAGGAGTATCTTTTTCCAAGAGGTGGGTCATCGGGCGAGCGATTTTAGAGAAATCCTGAATGCATCAACGATAGAAGCCCGTATGACCCATAAAGCTTATCACACCCTTCACGGTTGAAGGTGGAGGTAATTTGGCTATGACATCTACTTTAGCATGGTCGACTTCAAGACCGGCGTTAGAGATTTTGTGTCCTAGCACAATGCCTTCTTTTACCATAAAATGGCATTTTTCCCAATTCAGAACAAGGCGAGTGTCTTCGCACCGCTTAAGCATACGTTCCAAATTTGCAAGGCAAGAAGAGAAGGAATCCCCGAAGACCGAGAAATCATCCATGAAGACTTCCATGGTTTGTTCAACCATGTCATGGAGATAGCTAACATGCACCTTTGGAAAGTCCCGGGGGCATTGCATAAGCCAAAAGGCATTCTTTTGTAAGCAAATGTGCCATAGGGACAAGTGAATGTTGTCTTCTCTTGATCTTGGGGATCGATGGGTATTTGGAAATAACCCGAGAAACCATCAAGAAAGCAGTAATATTCATTACCCGCTAAACGTTCAAGAATTTGGTCCATAAAAGGTAGAAGGAAATGATCCTTTCTCATCGCATCATTGAGTTTGCGGTAGTCTATACAAACACTCCACCCAGTAACGAGACGGGTAGGAATCAACTCGTTGTTTGCATTGGGCACAACGGTGATGCCGCCTTTCTTAGGGACACAATGGACTGGACTAACCCATGGTGAATCCGAAATATGGTAAATCATACCCGCATCAAGAAGTTTGATAACCTCTGTTTTGATGACTTCATGGGTTTTTGGATTCACCCTTCGTTAGCTTTGAATTGTGGGTTGAAAGTCGTCCTCCATGAGAATTTTATGTGTGCAGAAGTGAGGATCAATTCCGCGAATGTCGGAGATTTTCCAAGTGATAACTCTTTTATGCTTCTTCAACACGGCGACAAGGCGGGCTTTTTCTTCTTCCTTCAGGTCCTTCGCGATGATGACCGGTAACTTCTCGTTGTCTTCAAGGAAAACGTACTCAAGATGAGGAGGTAGGTCCTTAAGCTCAAGAGTAAGAGGATCCTCAATAGATGGTGAAACTAACGATGGATCATCATTAGTCACCTCTTTAGGAGAAGGAGGATCAATAGCAGTAACCGTCGGAGATAGAGGAGAAAGATTGTCTTCTTTGAGAAGGTTTTCAATGAGGCGGAGATCTTCATCCCAATTGGTGGTAGAATCGTCATGGTCTAAGTTCACATCTCCCATGGTGGCTTCCAAATCTTTCAAAGGAAATCACTTTCTCCAAATAGAGATAGTGATGAGTCAATAGAGGAAACAGTCTCAACATTGGGAAGAGAGGTAGGAATACTTTTACAAGCATCTTTGAAGTGTTCTTCACAAGCCTCATCAAGAACGTCAATACAATTAACACTCTCGTAAGAATAAGGCTGTTTAGAAAGCTTTCCCATGTTGAAGACGATTTTATCGTCACCCACTCTCATGATAAGCTCACCGGCTTCAACATCGATAAGAGTGCGACCGGTCCTCAAGAATGGACGACCAACGATCAATGGCACACGTGGGTCCATGTCGTAGTCAACAACGACGAAATCAGCAGGAAAAGTGAATTTGTCGACTCCTACAAAGACGTCTTCGACTATCCCCACTGGATAAGCAACCGTACGGTTAGCTAATTCCAAAGTCATTTTGGTGGGGACTAGCTCAGGGAGAGATAATTGCTTCCAAACGCTTAAGGGAATTAAGTTGATACTGGCACCTAGGCCGGCTAGGGCCATGCAATTCTCTACTCGCGGGAAGTTGCAAGGGATTAAGAAACGACCCGGATCACCAAGCTTAGTTGGCAATTTCCTTAAAAGCACTGCGGAGCAGTTCTCATTAAGTTGGGTCTGAGCAATGTCAAGAAGCTTTTCCTTATCACTTAGAAGATCTTTAAACATCTTAGCGTATTTGGGCATGTGAGCGAGAGCCTCGGCAAAGGATATGTTAAAATTCAATTGTTTAAACATTTTGAGAAAGTTTGAAACTTGAATATCATCCTTGCTCTTTTGCTTCTCTTTCCTTAACCTTGAAGGATAAGGTATATTGGATGAAGAAGAAGGCTTTAGGGGAATAGGATCACTCACAACCACGGGTGGTGGGGAAATGGGGGTAGAAGGTGAAGGAGGCGGAGAAATTTGGGAAGTAGAAGGATGAGGAATAGGAGCAGGTAACTCGTTCTCCTTAGTCACAACCATCGGTGGAGGTATAGGAAGCTCGGGTTCCTTTGTACCTTTGCCACTACGAGTGGTGATTGCTTTCATCTCCCCTCTTGGATTCGCAACGGTGTTACTCGGAAGAGTACCCAAAGAAGAGGGTTGATTACCTTGGAAGAAACTAGCCATCATGTTTTTTAAGTCATTTGTTTGACTATCCAAAGTATTTCTCATGTCAGTTCTCAAATCGTTCCCTTATTTTACCAGGTCTGCTTTCAAGTTGAGCACTTCTCGCTGAAGATTTCCCACGATCACATCGTTAGTCCTCATGTAGGTTTCCACTTCTTGGTGTAAAGCGGTGGGTTGGTTGGGAGGACCATTGTATGCGGTGGTTGATAAGCAGGTTGCTGGTAAACTTGGTTATTTCTTTGAGGTGGAAGTTTTTGTTTGTGAGGAGGTATGTATGGTGTACGAGGTGGTTGTTGTTGTTGAGGGGGGCGATTGAGGTTTTGTTGTTGGTTTGGGTTGTTTGGAGGAAAACCGGGTGGTGAGAGGTAGTTGTTGGAGCGGTAGCTAAGCAAATTACGGTCACTTTGAGGTCTAGCTTGATAAGCAGGTTGAGGATAGGTGCCATAAGCTGCATTCACATTTTCAGAAGGGTAGTCTTGGGTGGCAGTACAAGTGGTGTAAGAGTGAGGACCCCCGCATATCTCGCATGGTTGGCTAACAGCATTGACTTGAGCGTCTTTAGCGTTTCTAGCGTTGATGTTGTTGGTGTTGCTGGCGGTTTGGGTAGCAAGCGATTCAAGAAGCGTAGTGATTTTGTCAAGTCGCTTATCACTGTCACTAGTACTAGCACTAGCGACATTGGTCCGAACACTCTTGGTTTGCACACAAGACTTATTCTCAATGATATCCCAAGCAGCATTGGAAGTCTTAGCCAAAAGATTACCCCCCGAGGCACTGTTTAGTGAATCTTGGTCATTCATGCTTAAACCATTGTAAAAAGTGTTAATTTGGTGCACTTTGGTAAAACCATGTTGTGGGCATTTTCTCAAAAGGTCTTTGAAACGATCCCAAGATTCACTAAACGACTCATCGTACTTTTGTTCAAAATTAATAATTTCATTCCGCAAAGCGGTAGTACGAGAGGGTGGGAAAAAGTAATTGATAAACTTGGTCTCCAAATCCGTTCATGAAAGAATACTCAGTGGCGGTTCCTTAGCAAGCCAATGCAGGGCTTGTCCCTCTAAAGAAAAGGGAAAAAGTTGTAACCGGATTACCTCTTGTGGAACACCATTGAATTTGACCGTATTGGTGAGTTGCAAGAATCTCTTGATGTGGTCATGTGGGTCATCAATGGTACGCCCCAAGAATGGTTGAGCAGAGACCATCTGGATAAAGCCGGATTTGAGCTCAAAATTGTTGGCTGCAATCGCTGGTATAACAATTGGATCAGTGTTGCCATCTACATGAGCTTGCAGAAGTTCAATCATCGGGTGATTACCCGGTAGAGGCTCATTGTTGTTGTTATTATTCATGTTGTTGAACGGTGGATTGTTATTGTTATTATTGTTGTTTTGAGGTGGTATGTTGTTGTTGTTTTGTACACCGGCCATGTCTAAGTCTTCGAGAGGCTCGGGCTCTTGATAAGACGTTGATCGAGTGCGCATACACCTGCAAAAGAACTAACAAGGCAAAAACAAAGCAGAAATATTTTTGGTTTTTTTATGGTTTTTTAATTTTTAGGATTTTTGAAAATTTTATATTTTTTAGGGTTTTTGAAATTTTTTATGAAAAAGTAACGTTCACGGGGAACAAATCCCAAAATCCAAGTTCTCATAAAAAACTGTTGATCTTAACGAGAAGAGCCGGCAGCGGCGCCATTTGATAAAAGGTTTTTGCAATGGGTTCTAATATTCTCTCGATATCCTCTCGAATTGATCTCGGTTCTAAGTGGAATGATTGTTCTTGGTTACTAAAAAGGGGAGTGGTTTTCTATTCTACTAAAGGTTTAAATGCACGAAAATGTAAACATAAATTTAAAGGCAATTAAATTAATAACAATTAATAAAAACTTGAATTAAAATATAAAATAAAAATGAAGAAACAGTAAGAAACAGTAACACCTAAAAATACTCAAAGAAAATTGATTCGGAAGTCACCTTGATCCGGAAGTTTATCCGGAACTTGGTTCGGAAGTTTTGATCCGGAACTTCGTTCGGAACTTTACTTGGAACCTTCACTCGAAACCTTCATTCGGAACTTTACTCGGAACCTTCACTCGGAAGTTGATCCGGAACTTTACTCGGAACCTTCACTCGGAACTTGATCCGGAACTTTACTCGGAACCTTCACTCGGAACTTTGATCCGGAAGTTAATTCGGAAGTTGGTTCGGAAGTCTTGGCTCGGAAGTTTATTCGGAAGATTTGAGAAGAACATTCATCCGGAACTTTTAAACTGACTCGGAACTTTTTAACATAAACTGATTCGGAACTTATAAAAACTCATTCGGAACTTTTAAAAGGAAATTTATTCGGAAGATTTGAAACTCATTTGGAACTATTTGCTCATCCGGAACTTTGTGTTCATTCGGAAGTTTGTGTTCATCCGGAACTTTTTATACTCATTCGGAAGTTCTTGTTCATCCGGAACTTTTGGTTCATCCGGAACCTGGGAAACTCAAGAACAGTACTTTTTCAGAAAAAACAGGGAAATGCGATTAAATCCAAAATCAAGCTAAATAAGCAAAAAGGTTTGACCAAATTAACCACAAATCATCTACCAACTACAAGGATCAAATCCCAATCACAAAAACACAAATTCAACAACTTCTTAAGATCAGAACCCAACTAAATAAGAACTTTAGGACTTGAAATAAAAAGATGATGAAGAACAAGAAGAATGAAAAGATTAAAAGAAGACTTGTATTAATGATTAATGTTGAACAAACAAAAGACAAGATTAAACTACAAGATTTGGAAGAACAATAATCAAGATCACCAAACACCCTAGTGGTGTTGGTGATGACTACGAACCGAAAAGAGAGAAAAATATGGGAAAAATGAAAACTAAAAACTGAATGAAAAGTGTGAGGGGGATTCCTTATATAGGTGTTCCCTTTGGTCGGTGAGTGGGCTTTCTCCCGTTCTTCTTGTCTTCTCGTCTTTTCAGAAAAGTTGACGTTTTCGATTCTGATTCGGGATTTGTCGTCGATTAAATTCAACTCGTCTTTTAATTTCTTCGTTTAATAGACTTGAGTTTCTTCGACTTATGTAAATCTTCCATCTTTGGTCCTTTTCTTCGATAAATCTTCGAATAGGCCCAGTGACTTCAAATCTTTTGCATCTCTTGGACAATAGACTTCATCTTGAGTCTTTTTCTTCGGTAAAACCCGTGCAATCCCATGTTTTCTCCATTATCCATCCGGTTGGCTCTGAAAACACAAAAACCACGCATAATTCCAAACAAATGATATTAAATACGTGTTTTGGTCTCGTTTTAGCCAGAATTAAGTGGTAAAAGGATGGGTGTTTACACACCTATCAATGTACATTTTGGAGGTTTGCATCTCTTATCTCTTTTACTTTTCTGAAAATATTGCCTGATTTCAGTGATTTTGGATTTTGGTCTATGAATCTGTGGATTTATGGTTGATTTGTGTTACTGCGGTTGGATTATTGTTGTTAGGGTTGGTTAGATCTTAGTTTAAAGGTTAAAATACAAAAATCCTTTGAAAATCTAAGAAATCAGATTCCAAAGGGTTGTTTGGGTTAACTGATTTATCAAGATTCAAGGCAACCTTAGTGGTTGTTTGTTGTTCCTTTGTGTTGGTACTTGTTTATCTGGTGCAAGTGGTCTGTTATCTGCAAGTTTTGAGGGTCTAAACACCTAAATCAATCAAAGGTTTATAAAATATTTTTTACTTGGGTATTTTGCCTAAAATTTTGGGGACACCTAGATCTAAGGGTAGACAAGGGTTAACAAGTGTTAAATTTTGGTTAACATAACCAGTGAAAGGGATTTGAGGGCTTGAAATTGGATTGGTGGTCAAATAGATCAGCAAAAGGATTTTTGATAATCACCTTTGTTCATCAGTAACTTTTTATGCTTGAATCTACTTATTTACTTTGATCCAGTGCTTGAAACAAGTTTATTTGTGCTTATTGGATTTTATTATAGCTTGTGTATTAATACAAAGCTTTCGGCTAAGTATAAAATCTTATCGTCCGATCTCTTCGAATTGATTACCAGTCTAAAGTGCGACTCAATTGTCTTTTGGTGAACAAGAGGGTGATTTGGTTTTGATTATCTAATTTTAAACTAAATTGCAAAGAGAAAATTGAAATTGTCGTTGAGTAAAATGGAAGTTTTAAAAAGTTAAACTAGAAAGTTATTTAGAAAAATTACTTAAAACATAAAACTTTATAACATTATAAAACTTAGTCTATCGGAATGTTGCAAATCATCTCTATCGGAATGCACCAAAGTCATAACCATCGGAATAAATATCTAAACAAACCATCGGAATACCAATCTGAATACCCATCGGAATAGTCAAGGTCAAATCTGTCGGAATGATATGTGGTCGCAATATCCAGATCAGAATATTTAGATCGGAATACAAACTCTATCGGAATGATGTCTATCGGAATGTTGCTGACGAAAAATGGGCAGAGTTTCGACTCAAAATAACCTTATTACCCGTCGGAATGTGCGGTCGCAATGAGCGATCACAATCCAGATCAGAATAAGAGGAAAATGTCAAACGATCGCAAAGTAAAACCCTAGTGGGTTATTGCGATCAAAACAAGTAATCCGTCGGAATGTTGAAATCCCCAAGATTGCGATGGAATGCAAACTGAATCTGAAATTGGTGGTAAGCTTTAAACTCAATAAGCACAATCAATAAGCCGCCTTATCCGAATTTTAAACAACTCAAAAATCTTGAATTTGACAACTTTTTTAAACATAAAAGATAATAAACTTTATGAAAGGAACTTTAAAATGACTAAATAATAAACTTTATGAAAGGAACTTTAAAATGACTAAAACCTTTGAGGAATCTGAAAACTTAATAAGCTAAAACTTGGAATAAGCCAATAAGCATAAAGAGCTTATAGCTTATACGAGAGTGAGCTCATGTAGGAACAAAGGAAATGAACTTTCTAACCACACAACCTCAAATTCAATCACGGATCATGAAGAATTTGGATCAAAAGTAAGGTTTCGGATTAAGGAATAAGCAAAATTCAAGAAATGTAGAAGGAGATCAAAGAACTTAAAACTTAACTTGAACTTGATTAATGGAATCCAAAATACAAAAAGCTTAAATTTGAAAGATTAAAAGAAAAGATGAAAGACTTAGTGAGAGAAAGTTTAGAACTTTCTCTCTCTAAAAAGTAGAAAAGAAAAAATTAAAAGTGCAACTAGCTAACCACCCTCCTAATGTGATTAGGAGGGTATTTATAGGGCAATGGGAAGTGCATGTGTGGTGTGCTTCCTTCTTTTCTTCTCGTCTCGATTTAAATCTTTGTCTTTCTCGACGTCGTCTCGGGATTCAAACTCGTCTTAATAATTTTCTTCTATAATTTAGACTTGAGTTCTTCGACTTCATTAAACTTCCGTCTTTAGACTTTTTCTTCGATAAATCTTCAGAATAGGTCTTGGACATCCGTTCTTTTAGCACTCTTGATCTCTTGACTTCGTCTTTACTCGTTTTCTTCGATAAAAGCCCGTGAAAACCCGTGTTTTTTTCCTTTTTCATCTTTGGGTCCTAAAACACAATAAAAACACAAACCACGCATAATTCCGACTTTTACGACATAAACTACACGTTTTGGTCTTGTTATTATTGGAAATAAGTGGTAAAAGGATAAGTGTTTTCACACTTATTAAATCCCCTACACTTGACCATTGCAATGCCCTCATGCAATGCATTAATTTTAAAGCACGGTTTACATTTTCCATCATAAATAACCTAGCTTGGCCTTTATTAAATACTAAACATTTAGGGAAAATAAGAAGATAGAAAACATGTAAAGAAATCAAAGACTTACATTGGTTTTAGGCTGCCATGAACGTTTATCAACCTCAAGTTTCACGTTCCCCATACCAAGCTTAGAAACGAGATCATTGCTATTATAAGTTAGCAAACTAACACGAATTCATGTGGGCCAATTATTTACTTAGACTCCCTTATTCCTATGTGTATCTCTTATATTTTATTTTTGTCTTGAATGATCACGAGGATGCATTGTTTAACTTATTTCGATAGTTATTTAGGCCGAAAATAAAGTGAACAATTTAATCAGTAGTTAGCTAAAGGACAAAATCTTTTAAAACTGCTTCTCGGGACCTCTTAAAGTTCATATCTTGGCATAACTCGCTTCATGATTTGAGACCTTTGTCGGACCGATATTTGGCAGCGACTTCATACTTCAAATCTTGAGAGACGTTCTTGAAATTATGGTCTTCTCTTCATAATAGGAATTTCTCCACTTGAACTTTTTGAGAGATCCTTCATATTCGGACCACGACTTCTTCATTTTTCTCCAATCTTTATTTTGGACTTTGATATACAACGATCCGCCTCCTTTTATGACTTCGATCTATTTATCCTCATACATTGTTAGGGCCTTTTTGGATGGACTTCTCCATGATCATTTGGGGAGTATTTGCTTTTCATCGTGTGTCTTGATCCTTCATATTGCTTTTCGAAAAATGATTCTTCACATCACTTTTGGATCTTTAGCAACAAAATGTAGCCCTCATGCCTTGTTAGGGCCTTTTCGGACTCGCCAATCTTCGCTCCCGCTTCAATGTGTTATGCCGTGGCTATGAACTCTAATTAATATCGAGCAACTTTTAAACGATCTTGGGCTAGAAGCTAAGTAACTTTTCAAATCGTACAACCTTATTTATTGCAGATAAATTTATTAACAAGCGATGGGAGAATAGGCTCATAATTAACTCACATAAATTGACGAAAGAATACCAAACTTATAATTGACTCTATCATCTCTCGTTCTCCACAATTTAAAATCTCAAGGAATGAGACTCGTGGATGCTTAGCCAATTAAATCAAAGTTTTGGGTTTTCGAGTCGCCTATAGGATCTTGCATTTTCTTAGACTCTTTCAAGTTTAGAATTTGCGTTTTAAAGTTCCCTTGATAAACGACTCTCTAGGATCAATTATAGGAACTTGCGAAAAGTTATTGTTCTTAACCCTTGAGAGTTAAGACTTTCGCGTTTTAAACTTCCCTATATAAAAGACTAGCAAAACTTGACTTAAACACGTTAAGGATACTAGCTAGAGTAAACTTAGACAAGTAAACTCAGGTTGAGTCAAAATATTCATGACTTTGAAAAATTTAAAACCACTTTATTGGAAATTTATTCTAGCAAGGAAAGAAAATAACCATAACAAAGGAAAATACAACTATACAACTAGGCCAAAATAGATTAAAAATGTCGAAAAATGTCGAAAAATCAAATTTTCTGGTTAAAATGAGGACAAATTCATGGAAAAGACCACTTAATTCGATAGAAGTCCCCCTACACTTGATATAAACATTGTCATCAATGTTTAAGCATGTGGGAGTAAACTCCCTTACACTTAGGACATTGTGCACTTTGCTTAAGTCTTGCTAAGGAAAGGACAACTATAGTGATTTCAATGTGAACATATAAGATATGAAAACTTGAATCACGAAAGTTTAGGATAGAACCAGGAAGATGGGAACACAGGATCATGGTTCGTCAAAAGTCATCAAGGTGCACTTTGAAGCTTGAATCCCTGCACATAATAAGAAACAAGACAACAAACACATACGGGGCTCCCCCTACACTTATTATGAAAATGGTAAAAAATAGATCACGGGTTGCCTCCCAAGAAGCGCTTGTTTTTTATAACCGAGTCACGAGCCTGACTCGACCCAAAACTAGTTCATGGGAAATGTGGTGAGAGATGGAATCATCTCATGAGAGATGTCCTCACCAAAGTACAGCTTCAAACGCTGGCCATTCACCTTAAAATTGGGCCCATTTGGCTGAGAAAGCTCAATGGTGCCATATGGAAAGACTTTGGCGACGGTGAATGGACCAGACCAGCGGCTCTTCAACTTGCCTGAGAAGATCTTCAACCGAGAGTTAAAAAGTAAGACTTGATCACCAACGTGGAACTCTCGGTTCTTAATCCTTGCGTCATGGATGATCTTGGTCTTCTCCTTGTAGATCATTGAGTTCTCGTAAGCTTCATTCCTCAGTTCATTTAGTTCGTTGAGTTGAATCTTGTGAAGATCACCGGCTTTGTTGATGTCGAAGTTAGCCCACTTTAAGGCCCAGTATGCCTTGTGTTCCAGATCGATAGGGAGGTGGCATGCTTTCCCGTACACAAGACGATAAGGAGTACAACCGATCGGCATCTTATAGGCGGTACGGAAAGCCCACAAATCATCATCTAACTTATCGGCCCACACGGCACGATGCTCTCCCACAGTACGTTCCAGAATTCGCTTCAATCCACGATTGGAAATCTCGGCTTGCCCATTGGTGTGGGGATGATAGGCGTTGGAAAGACGATGATTAACACCATACTTAGCCATGACTCTTGCAAATTGATCATTACAAAAATGAGTCCCGCGGTCACTGATTATAGCACGAGGAACACCGAATCGAGCAAACCGCTGCTTCAAAAAGTTCACAACCACCCTCACATCGTTCGTTGGGAGAGACTTAGCTTTAACCAATTTAGAAACGTAGTCAACGGCTACGAGGATGTACTTGTTCCCTTTGGATGATGGAAATGGCCCCATAAAGTCGATGCCCCATACGTCAAAGATTTCACATTCTTGTATGAAATTTTGAGACATCTCACCTTTATGTGTGATCTTGCCTTGTCTTTGGCAAGCATCACAATGCTTAACCATTTCGTGAGCGTCACGATAAATGGTGGGCCAATAGAATCCTGGGTCAAACACTTTCTTAGCGGTGTAGTTTTGACCAAAGTGACCACCGGTGGGTCCTTTATAGCAAGCATCAAGGATTTGCAAAGCTTCTGGTCCATCAACACATCGACGAATGATCAGATCAGCGTATTGTTTGAAGAGATAAGGGTCATCCCAGAAGTAAGTCTTAACATCTTTAAAGAACTTCTTCTTTTCTTGGGATGTTAAGCCTTTGATGAGAATACCACCCGCTAAGTAGTTTGCAATGTCCGCAAACCACGGGGTTTCATCAAGATTGGCACTAATAGACATTAAGATCTCAAGGGGAAAAGAGTCATTGATCTCTTTGTTCAGATGATCCCCTTTGATATGGATCCTCAAGTCTACTTAGATGATCTGCGGCTAGGTTTTCAGCTCCCTTTTTGTCACGAATTTCTATGTTGAAT